>VZTU01025305.1:49164-89164 GCA_013400835.1 Zapornia atra | reverse complement strand
CTTGTATAATGTCACAGAAATTATATATATACTTAGAATGAGAAATAATCTTTTTAGTTCGTAAAAAATTAAAGTAGGTAGCCTGAACACTGTAAGGTTTTCAACATGAGAATCAGTCCTGAGACGGAGTTGTGTCACGTCCTTTCTCCTGTATCATAATTAAAAAAGACTGATAGCTGTGAGCAATATTTACGTGAGAGATAGTTGTTTCCTATACAGCATTTTGAAACATAAGAAATTTTAGGAACAAAATTCACAGCATAATGAGAAATCCCTTTTTCCCTCAGCATCCTAACCTGAATCCCTTTTCCTTTCTAGATTAAAAAGTCTTCCAACCATATTCAGCAAAATAGCTTTGATTAGATTTCCAGTAGCATATCGACTGCATTAGAGAATTTGAAACGGAACTTGTAGTTTTGGTTGCTTGACAAGGATAAAAAAATCTCCTTAGTGCTGCCACGCACTAAACACTGGTAGAAATAACAGCAATGAAGTATTATTCCCTCTAGATATGTCAGCTGCATAATCAGATCTTCAACTGTATTAGTACAATTCTCAAATTTGTGGATCTCTGTTTCCTTACATCTACACTAGCATAAGAAAAGCACTGCCAATTTGTCCATTTAGAGCAATCAAGATAACTATAAAGCAGTCTCAATATTTTTCATTTCAAATGACACTGACATTACATAAAAACAACCAAGACCATCAAAAAACATCAGCTTCTAGCAATCTACTAAAGAAGGTAAGATTCTAATAACAAATTAGAGATGGCTGGAAAGAAATTGCCTTTGATGAGGAGGGAGGGAAAAGGAAGAAAAGAAAGGAAAAACAAAGGCAACAAGAGAGCTGGGTTAACACATATCAGTTACTTGGATACAGCTGATACTGAGTTTTCTTAATGTACATGGAGCACACAGTGAAGTTAGGAACACTATGATCTAAGAAAATCTCAGAGAACATAGTCCTTTTATACGTCCTGTTCTCATGATATCAGTATGATTGATGCCTCAGTGCTTGTACATAACACAATGCTTCCAAAAATCAGGGATTAATTGTAATTATTTTAGATATGTTCTTTATAATTGATGACAGGTGCAAAAAAAACCTGAAATGCATCAAAATGCGCAAAAATATAACAGCAGAAAAAATAGCTCCGTGGTCTTTACCACTGTTTACTTTTAAAGTTTTCCTAAACAAGCACTGAAATGTAGCAGTTGACTTTAGTTATTAAGACTACTTAAAACCAGCATAAATCATGCAGCTATAGATTTGTGCATGCAAGGATAATCTATGACATCCATCCTGCTTTTGCTTAGAGTAGTAGTCAAAACATTTTTGCTTCTTGCATGTCACACTGATCGGTACTATAATTTGAATTCTCAAGCTGTTATCCGTACATCATTCCCAACAACTTTCCAAAACAGAAAGGAATTTCCACTTCTTTAATTAAAAGAGAGAGCTACAGTCAGACTGTGTCCTGACTTACTGTCAGGGAGAAACCTGAGCTTGGGGGTCAGATCCTCAGCTGAGGTAAAGTGATAAAGCCTAGTTAGAATTAATTGGGCTATCCCGGTTTACCCAACTGAGGATATAGTCCTTTTGTGTGTCTAGCATCAAGCACTGCCAACTGTTTTCAAATACACCTGAAGTGCCTGAATGTCATTATTACTAATTGATGGCTATACAGCACCTTTAATGCAGATGAGTATAATGTGCTTTACAGATTTTTGTGCCAGATTCCACCCACAGGAACACTAGACTAAATCAGGAGGAATGCCACCGAAATAAAGCATAGTGGAGAGAAAGAACAGCACATCTTGAAACAGAAAGTGCATCTGGCTGTTAGCTGAGTGATTGTTTGCACGTCACTGAATGCAAATGCAACCAATTCTGGGGTGGAACAAGGCAGCAGTTCAACAGTACCCGCGTACCACTAAACAAGTTGTGCATGGTAATAATTCCTTGATTTTAGTTATGACAAACAGTAATTAGCTCGTGGTTATGTAAATATATTCTTATCCAGGTAACATTTTTCATTGCTTGTATTGCAGACAGGAGCTCTGCAGCTAAGAAACATGCACAATTAGAAAAAAAAAAGTTTATAAATTATGATAAAGAGCTTCTTAGATTTACTGTGTCACAAATAACAAGGCAGCATTTCTCCCAGTTTCCAGCTACCTATATAGTTAATCAAGCAATAATTGCTCTCTAACAAAGCTGCAAAGGGGTTGCAATATGATCAGGGAGACATTCCGTTGAGGAAGACTCTTCTCTTGTGGGATAGTTTCTTCATTTTAACCAAGAGTGCTTATGTCCATTTTCTATGCAATTCATCCAGAGCACACTAAGCTGTGTGATCAAAGAGGTACTTCTTCATATAAAGGAACGTTAATCAACTGAGGGATTTAGAGAGCAAAGGCAGGGTCTGAGCTGTTGCTGACAGTGGTCTTGGTGAGTGCTAGTACAGAGCCCTGCTATATACCCCACAGTTGTCTGGGTGAAGAGCTGGACCACTCTATTCTGTAGAACCATAATCTCTAGATGGCTACAAAAACTGAAGCTTTACTTGAATGATTCACAGTAATGTGCTCAAGATGTGACAAACATTAATTTCAATGACTGTCTCCTCATCCATGGTGAAAGCAGTGCAGTCTTCTGGCAAGCTCTGGATGGAAGACAACATTCTGGGTGCACCCGTATGGCACATGTGCTATGAATAAATTGACTGTGGGCACCAGCAGTGTGTTCCTGCATATGAGCTAATGAAGTCCGGCAAAATATGCAGTACATAGTAGTCCAGGAATAGCTCTGAGCTGTAATCTGCAGTGGACTCCACATGAGCATCTGGACTTCTCAGTCCTGACCTCTGCACAGAGAGGCTGACTAACCCTCACAGCCCTCTCCCACCCTAGCTAGCTGCATAATCAGATCAGCAACACTTTGTGGCCAGCTTGTCAGAAGATGCAGAGACAGAGCATTGTGAGGATTGAGATTTGACGTTTGTACTGTGACTAGGAGACGTAGATCAAGGGGTGAAAAACATGCAAGAGTTGAGAAGAGCTTGAGATAGAAGCAGAGCTGAGAAGGAGTTAGCTGCAAGAGACATCCTGAAGTTATTTCAAAGCTGATTTTTTTTATTTCGGTTTTATTTTTTTGTGAGATAGTCAATGAAATGGAGCCTGACACCTTAGAATGTGCTTCTCACACTGTGACAGTAATACCTGTCAGGGTATGCAGCTGACTACTTTCAATCTATTGGACCTCAGCAGTATCTGAGGCTAGTTTAAGAGTCCCATCGTAGTGTGCACATGTGAGACACTAAGTGCTATGTATGTGTGTCACTTCTGAAATGGTGAAGTAGCCCTGAGAAATTGTTTGATAACAGCAGCTTGTGCCAAAGAATCACTGATCAGTGAAGGATGGTTTTCCTCTGATGAACTATCACTTCACAGCACATTTCTGTAGCACCTAGGCAAGTTTACCTCCCTATGAAACGGACTTCTATTACTTCCCAGGAATCATAAATAGCATTACTTCAAACAAAATGCTCAGTGCTATTGCAAGTAGGAAGCCTGATTCTCCTTATGCTGGGTTGAGCCTCAGGACTAAAGCAGCAACACAAAACAATTTGTCTGGTTTGTAAACTGAGAACATTTTCCATGTGACTGAATGGAACAGGAAGCACATGTTGAGAGCCCCCAAGTACCGTTTCCGCAGAAGGATTCTGTTCACTGCAAGGAGACCTTTAAAAATATTCAAGATGTGAAAAGATATTTGAGAATTTTTCATGAAGAATTTTTAGTACCCTCTGCTGTAATAAGCAGAAGGTGTTTAATAAACATGATATGCAGCAGTTGCTAAGCAGAATCTGATTTATGTACAGTAGCAGTTAGAAGCAACTACACATCAGGGTTGTACACTTTATTTGACTGTGAATTCTGATTTTCTGATGGAAGCAATTCTGCTGAACTTTATTTATAATCAGCTTACAACATGGGTAGTGGTATTATAAATGCCTCTCAAATTACATAGCAAATCTTGTTGTCTTCTTGGGCAAATAAGAAACCTACACCATGAGCTTTAATTGTAATACAGGTCATTGTCAAGGGTAAAACACTTTCCAAACCCTTCTGATAATTAAAATCATGCAGAATTTAGAAAGAGATCACAGGCTAACTAAGTGTACCTGAGACAGTATTGCATCTGCTCAATACATATCTTTGAAAACAAATCGTTCCAAATTCCCTGTCATCATCATCCTCCCCCTTAAATTAATTATTAAAACTTGATGGATTCCTTTATGGATTACATTGGAGTTTGTGTAAGTGAATAAGAGGGAGCCAGAAGCTCTGGCCTCTGCTCCACCTGTGTAAATGGAGCACAATTCCCACCCTAACTTGAACCTATGAGCTGTGCATCAGGTAACAGAGATCAGAGCCTGACCCAGAAACAGGCCAAGGCAGGGCAGCATGGTTTCTTTTGGCAGTATTCAGGAATCAAACACGTTCTGTACATCTACAGACCAAAATGAGGATGTAAACTATGCCTCATACAGCATTAATCGATTACAGTTCTCTATCCTTATCTCATTATAAGTCACTAAAATCAATGGAATAATGTTGACTCACATCAAATTAGTCTGATCTTGCAGATGAGCCTCATCTTGCCAAAGAGAAAACAGAAGGTCTATAGTGAAGTATCCAAACTTCTTCCTCTTCCCTTTCCTCCTTCACTTCCCTTTCTTCTTCCCTTTTTCTTTATCAGCACATTAGAAATTTAAGAATAAAAGATTAGTAGAATTCATAGAGCCCCAAAATGGATTCATATTGCCAGCAAACAAATAATGACATTCACACCACTGAAGCCAAACAAAGAGATCTTGTTTCACAATGGTCCCTCGATGCCACACAAACATTTCTGGGCACAGATCTGTCTGCCATATTGGAAGTGAAGCAGCAACAGAACCCTGTCAAGGAATAAGCTTGATTTTCATCTGAATTAATCTGATGTTATCAGATGGCTATCATAATAATATGAAAAATATACACAGTGTTTTACCTATCTAGACAGACTGACGAATTCCCCTTCATGCAAACCCCCTTGGGTTTTCCAACTAGGCCAGTCCTGTAAGCCATGTGACACACAGCCTCTAATGTACCAAACCCTCCCATGGACAGACTGATTAGAGAGCAAGGGCACATGCTACCATGGGGTCACAGCAGCATGTGCACAGAAATAAAAATGAAGGTGTTTCAGCAGGCAGAACAAGAGTGAGAGGGAAGATTCATTAACCGAAGTCAGGGAGAGTTGGATTTTAGGTCCTTGGCCCACACCCCAAATATAGGTGCATCTCTCATAGCATGGTGAGGTGAACAAACACATCCACAACCATACAGAGGAGCGTACAGCCAGACCAGATACTGGCACATACAAAGGTACCACGCAGCCCTCTGTGCCCTCAGGCTGCCAGAGCCATATCAATGCTGCTGCAGTGTACAGGAGTTATCAGAAAAGAGCCTGACCCCTTATTTTCACTAGGTCAGAGGATGTTTATTCCTAGAGCAAATTTCTCCCCCTGCCCAAATCTGTGGAATAACTGTGGATGAAGATCCCTCCTCCATACACAATGTGCTGCCATTCCACCTGTAGAAAGTGCAGTCCTCCCAGCTGGTTTCCTGTGCCAGGGCAGACCCTACACTGCAAGACATAGCGGTCATGCATTACAACCTTCAAAGCCCACTTTGTTTACAGTGTTAATGTGTTATGTCAAGCTAAGTTCTCACCCTTTTTCCTGCCGGCCTGGTCTATGAGGTTTGTGTTTCCCTCTCTCAATCAATAATGTCTTAAGTAGCAAATAGAGTTCCCATCCCCCAGCACTAATAGACCCTCATGTAGTCAGGAAGCATCAAGATGAACCCTCAGTTACCACTGTGCAGCCTGTTTAATGTATGCATTTTTATGGCCTCTGATGTATATGGTTCCATTACTGTCTATGAATACAGAGTACTGGAGCTAGTTAATGTATTATTTATTTTATTACCTCTTTGTATAAGCTGGTATTTGTAATTTGGAATTTTATATACTTTGGTTCTGTAATGGTTTCATAATGTGTACACAGCTCAATAATTAAAAAAATATATCTTACCACCTCACCTCCAGAGCCAAGTTTGTTTACACTGCTAACTGCATGCCCTGGCCAGCACACATCCCCAGCCGTCTGCCAGCCCCTCCGCTCCCAGCCCCAAAAGCCTCACCAGTCCTGCTGCTGGGACATGACCCCCACCGCCACCCTGAGAAATCCAGCTCAGTTTTGTGTGTTCTCTTTGGGACAAGAGACAAGTTTTTAGACACTCTGAATTTTTATAATCTTAGACCTAACATGTGGCTGGCTGACATGTCCCCTTTGTTTCTGAGGATGGAGTCCCATCAGCACAAGGGCTGCTGTCTGCCTGGTGGTCGGCCCCACATGGGCTCTCATCTGTGCAGCATCATTTTTTCTTTCACCAACAAAGCATGTTTCTGCCAGTATGACCTATCATGAAGCACACTCGGCAACAGGAGGGACCAAAGGGAAGAAGGAGTTTCTTTCTGTCCTACATCCAGCTCCGGTTGGCTTCCCAGTCCCTACTCAGGTGCCTACAGCACTGCCAATCTTTCTGGTGGCTCAGGAAGAGGAGGTTGTTGCTCCTCTGAATGGCCTACAAGCTCACTGGCAAAAATCAGAACCAGCCCCTTTCTGGTATCATAGCCTGGCAACGTAACTGTGTTTAAGGATTTGATTTGGTACTTTTGGGCTGATTCAAACATTTCTGCTAAAACTAGAAACTGTGCAAATACACAAGTATCACAGAATCATCTAGGCTGGAAAATACCTTTGAGGTCATCAGTTCTGACCATAAACCTAACACTGCCAAGTCCACCACTAAAGCATGTCCCTAAGCACCACATCTTAATGTCTACATGTCTTTTAAATACCCCCAGGGATGGCGACTCAACCACTTCCCTGGGCAGGCCGTTCTAACGCTTAATAACTCTTCAAGTGAAGAAATTTTTCCTGATATTCAATCTAAACCTCCCCAGGTGCAACTCTGAGGACATTTCCTCTTGTTGTATCACTTGATACTTGGGAGCCAATAGATTGACACCATCCTGGCTACAATCTCCCTTCAGGTAGTTGTAGAGAGCAATAAGGTCTCCCCTCAGCCACCTTTTCTGTAAACTAAACAACCCCAGTTCCCTCAGCCACTCCTCATAAGACTTGTACTGTAGACCTTTCACCAGCTTAGTTGCCCTTCTCTGGACACACACCAGAACCTCAATGTCCTTCTTGTAGTGAAGGGCCCAAAACTGAACACAGGACTTGAGGTGTTGTCTCACCTGTGCTGAGTACAGGGGGATGATCACTTCCCCAGTCCTGCTGGCCACACAATTTCTGTCACATCATAAGCGCAATACGCTACTACCTTCTGTCTTCCTCCTCATGCAGGCCAGCCAAACCACATAGCACCTGCACAGACGCCCTTTGGTTTCAGTACCAGGGCTGTGAAATGCTTCTGCCACCACAAAAGGTCTCTACCAGGTCTTCAGCTGAAGGAGATCTTGCCCCTAAACCAACTTGTCCACTGGCCAGGAAGGCAACGGTGAGGGTTGTTTGATTGTGGTTCTCTGCAGCAGCACAAGCACTTGCGGGTTTTGGCTGAAGGGGCACCAGTAATTCAATGTCCACAGAGGACAGTGTCTTCGTACTGCCAGGAATGATATGAAGGCATTAACTGCCAGAAGAAGCTTTATCTTCCCAGCTCCATGGCTGGACGCAGAGCCAGGAGAGCACACAGGTGGGGGTCAGAAGAAGGGGAGCAAGACACTGAAGAAGAAAATAGAAAAAACCTTTGCTTGGTTTATGCCAGCAGCAAAGAGTGGAGTCAGCAAACCCACACCAGAGTTTGCTCTGTTTGCTTTATCCCATGGAGGCTGAAATGATATGGTGCAATGCTCAAAACACCAAACAAAAGTGTTAATTAACAGACTTGCTGACAGCATCGTAACCAGGCAGTCTGACACAGGTCCTTACACGCAGCCGAGTTGCTGGAGGTCACCTTACCTCAATGAAGGCGTCTAGTACTGACCCTGTGCATGTAGCCACAGAGAGCATGAGGCAGAGGAGGGATCTGAGGTGTGCAGAGCATAGTACAAGCCAGAGGCAGAACTGTGGGCAAGTGATGTGACCTAGGGAGGACTGAAATGGAGAAGCATTATATGTGTCAGTGTTCAGTGCACAGAAGAGTGCAAAAACCCCCACTTTTTTCTCTACATTAGGCAAAATAGCAAAGTTAACAAAATTTATACTGAAGGAGAAAAACCTTCGAACACAGCTATGCAGATCTTTGAGAGAAAGAAAGAAAGAAGATGGCATGAGGAGAGCTTCAGGTTATGTGGCATCAGAGAAAGACAAATGAATCCAAACCTCCAAACCCAGTAACTGACTGCTGACACCTGGTAGAGAGGGCTCGATACCAGAAAGGATAATACCCTGACTTCACTATCAGTATTTGTATCCACAACATTTATGTTGGAGTATTAGTCATCTGGAAAGAGGGCTGATGATTTTGTGATGCAAACGCTGAGTAGGAGGTGTGGGTTCAGTTTCTGCCTCCCCAGTAACCTTCCTGTGTGACCCTTGCCAAGTTCTCTCTGCCCCACCTCCCTGCCCACCAAGATGTCAGGTACCCGAGAGCAGAGATCACCTTGCTTCCTGTGTTTACAGTCTGCCTGGAGAGCCAACTCCACGATCAGGTGGGGCCAGAGGGGACAACTTGAAGAACCATTGCCCATCATTTATAGTATTAAACCATCATCTACCTCTCACAACTGAGTTGATACAAATAACCAGTGCTAGTAACAGGTGACAGTGAGCAGCAGACTATTGTAGAAAGAGAGAAGCTTCCCCTGTTTAATTTAAACAAGTACACACACACACACACATGCAAACTAGACAGTTTTTCAAAAATGAGGATGCAGATGAGAGATTCAAGGACAGTTCTAACTTGCCCTCTGTCAATTTACAAGAGAATTTATTCCAGACTATTCATACATGAATATTTAGCATGGCAACAATTACATCCAATGACACCCATGAGATACATAGTACTGAAGACCCTCTCCAAGGCACATGCACAATGCTTGATGTCAATTTTTAAACTGGACTGAACATTTGAAATGTGAGAATTATATTTCTTTAGATCTTGCAATAATATTTCCTTTAATTATTACATTAATTTCTTATATATTGCTGCCATGTTTTATAAATGAGAGGTATGATTGATTCACACGAGCAGAAATGGATACGTGACAGGAAGTAAAGGGGAGAGACAGTGGCTGCTGAGGCATGTTAAAATAGCCTGTGGTCAATCTTATTCTTAATGCAGAGACCTTGTTTTTGTTGTATAAAGGAAAAAGGAGGGGGAAGGGAGAGAGACTGTTAGGGGGAATCACTCAGGGCTTAAATAGCACAGACTTAAGGACATATAAAAAGAAGGTAGCTTCAAGTCCACAAATAAGATTTAACCCCAAAACCACCAAATAGTGAACATAAAATCTATATATGTCTAGGTAGAATGCTTTTCTGTATGGATAATTTATCAGTCTTCCATATGAAGCTCTCTGGTTTCATGCCCTATTATAAGCCCTCACTATGGAGCACATTATTAGTTGAGGAGAAAAAAATAAGGAGAAAAAAAAAGCCATTGAATATTGATTGTTAACATTCCAGATACAAACTTCTGACAAATCCAGTAAAATGGGAACCAGGGAATACTGAGGTCACAGCATGTGCAACTATAGTTGTGATGACATGCCTTGCAAGCCTACTTAATTCAGGTTCTACATTAAACTGGATACCATTCCAAAAAGCACATTTACCAAGGACTGAGACAATAAAAATGCATCCTTTGCTCTTCTTCAGAACCATGGGATGTTCTTCATAAGCAGGCAATGCAGTGTCTATGGTCTTTAATTTGCATGGATGCTGGCTCTGCTGCAGGAGTGAATGCAACAGGAAAAACCCACAACTAACACCTGGAATCAGTTCTCTGGTTAAAGTAGGACATATCTCACTTCCAGCAGCTTTCTAGTAATCACAAAAAAAAAAAGCCTTTCAGAGCCTGGATGACCTCGTCTCTCCTGCATTGTGCCAAGTACAATTTCTTTTGCCAGGAGCAGAGTAGATTTTAGCAGCTATGTTAAGTCTACTGACAGTGAAAGAGGGAACTTAGCAGGTTAGTCTATGCTGGCACGTATTACTCAGTAAAAGACAGTTATGATAGTCCACTAAATATTTTCCCCAAAACAGAGAAATACATATAAAAATAATCCTTTTTTTTTTTTTTTGACAAGTAAATTTGATTAAACTTTCTAATGAGGTTTTGGATCCTTCTGAAAATGTGTTCTTGATGGGAATGACAAGTTGTTTTACCTAAAACAGTGGCCCTGGAACTCATTCACAAGGCATAGGAGCATATCTGTGTCTTTTCCCCATAATACAATTTCTGGAGAAATCCACTCAAAACTCCACCTGCCGGTTGCATGATTGGACTTGATATTATAAACCCCAGACACCATGGGACTGTCTTCTAGGCAAAAACTATTAAATTGCAGCACATTATTCACTGAGTTAGAAAAGAACAAACATTTAATAATTGCAAATTTAAAAGCAAAATTCTGTAGGACTGGGATAAGGAGATAAATCATTAAGGGATTAGATACTACCGAACAGAGTAATGCAACGAGGTCAAGAATTGAAACTAAGCCTTTGGCTCATCAGCATTCCCCTAAAATGCAATGATACTGCCTCTCTGAAATTAATTTAGTCTCTGTCCCTGCCACCCCTCAGACATTGTGGAAGTCAGATATTTGCCAATTTCTAAGTCAGCTTACTTGGTAGAAACTCTGCATCAGTCTCCTGTTCATCTGAGAACTACGAGATTGATGGCACCCATTACTGAACATATTCAGTAAAAGTTACTTCATGCATTTGAACCAGTTCCTTGGTTTCTCACTGTATCCAGTTCTGGGCTCCATGGTACAAAAAAGACTGGGATCTCCTGGAAAGAGTCCAGTGGAGGGCCACAAAGATGATCAATGGCCTGGAGCATCTCCCCTACAAGGAAAGGCTGAATGAACTGAGGCTGCTCAGCCTTGAGAAAAGAAGACTTAGAGGGGATATGATTAGTGTTTATAAATATCTGAAGTGTGGGAGACCGAGGGAAATGGCAGCCTCTTTTCAGTTGTCTGTGGGGACAGGACAAGGGGCAATGGCCTCAAGTTGAAGCACAGGAAGTTCCGCACCAATATGCTGAAGAGCATTTTCACAATAAGGGTGACAGAGGCCTGGGACAGGCTGCCCAGGGGTGTGTGGAGTCTCCATCTCTGGAGATATTCAACACCCATCTGGATGCCTATCTGTGCAATCTGTGATAGGGAGCCTGCTTTGGCAGGGGGGTTGGACCCCATGATCTCTGGAAGTCCCTTCCAACTTCTAAAATTCTGTGATTCTCACTAATAGTCCAGACTTCTCACAAGTGGATTATCTCCCAGTTTTTTGCAAGCAAAGATTCCATCTGCAGTAGATGTCTTAATTTGTCAATATGCTTCCAGAAGACCATTTACCACTTACAGAATTTAGCCTAGGTAAGAGAGACGAGCATGAATATTTTGGGATTAGACTTGTCTCCCGTCTCTGGTATAGGCCTCCCTCAAAACCTTGCAATCTGTCCTACAGTATGCAAACCTTAAAACCTTCAAAAACAATACAACAATAATCAGGACCACATGCAGTCTCAGTTCTTATTGGGAGCAAGTCATACCACAAGACAAAGGAGTGGCTGATGCTGATTTGGACTCATCATAAGCACCACCCTTTCTTAATTAGGCTAATGACACTGTGATGATAAGATCAGAATATAGGCACAGAAAGGGATATAAAGTTTATATTATAGCTCCTGCCTGAATGGGAATTTTACGATTCTGACCATTGGCTAAGGTCCATCTTAAATAGTTAATTTTAAAGGGTAAAAATATAAAATGCAGTTTAATTTAAATATGTAGATTTTTCTGTCAGATGAGACCCTGTTAAGACTTGCAGTTCTTTTTGAGGTGATGTGCAGACCAACCAGGTGCATTATGTCTGGTGATCCCCTGAAGGTGAGATTCCAGGGAAGAGGAGGCACTCTGAGCCACACTGAAGCCACCTAACTTTAGCAGAGCGGTCTAAGCTAACGCTGATACTTCTGGCTCACTCCAAGTAGTCATTGGAGGGGGAGAGACCATCCCAGAAGGTAATTCATCCCTTGAGATGTCATCCACCTCCTAGAAGCATATGCCTGCCTCCATTTGGTTACTTAGGGTGCCTTTGGCAATTAGACTCTTTATGTATATACCTCGGAGAGATGTGTAGTTTTAAGGACCAGCTCAAGGCTTTCTGCCTTAGGGAGGGAGGTTAATGTATGCAAATAAGATTTACTTGAGCTGTTTTGTCACTGTGCTGGCAGAATTTTCATCTGGGCGATCTTAAATCTAACTAAACTAATGTTTCACTGGGCACTTGAGTTACAATTCCAAGAAGTTTAACACCGCCTGAATACACAGAAATATATATACGTGCTATTATGGCATACAGAAGCTTTCTGATTTTGTTGCATAACCCTGACCCTGTGACACCATTTTCAGGTTTTATCTCTCTACTCAGCATTTCCTCCCCTCGTGGAGCATTATCACTCTTGATTCATCGCCCTCAGTGACAGCTCACTCTGTTCAGTACAATTCCCTATCTTGTACACTTTCTATTGCTTTTTCTTTCTTACCAAAACTTTTCTGTTTATTTCCAACCCTGAGTAAATGTGAAATAACATGAGCTATTCTGGATAGATAAATAACTAATGAAGAATGTAGTCTTTTAAAAATCTAATAAAACCTCCTTAATCTCTTCATATATTACTGTAAGTAAATGGAGATTATTTTACTTTAATTTTTGGAGCTGGAGTCTGAGAAGAAAATCATTTTGTGTTGTGCTGACAATCATCTTTCTCAATCATGCTTGAAATACTGATTTCCTTGACTATAAGCTATAAGCCACAGATTTAGATCCTATTGAATTCAAGTAGAGTGCAGAGGAGGGCTGAGGGAACCACTTGGTACATTGTCTTTAGTGACTTATCCCAGGTCACCCTCTTTCCAAGCAGCAACCATGATCCCACAACCACTTAGGCAGGCTCCTTAATCTACACAAAGACTCACTAAAGACCTAATTTTGATTAGAGAATTTTCCCGTGCAATGCTGTTTGTAAGACTGAGGCCACTGTGAAGCCCAGGAACATGAATTCCCTCTCTGTGCTTCAAGATTTCCTGTATTTATGTTATCAGATAGATAACAGCTTCTGAAGTATAGATGTTACATGTTGAAATCCCCACTCCAGCCTTCCTCCCCATCCCTCATATAATAAATTCACAATGAGAAAATTATGATTATTTTTAAAAATAATCTTCTATTAGATAGTATTGAAAGTATTTTGGACACTCTGTAAAAAAACAGCACTATCGGGAGAAGAGAAGAAATGTTATAAACCAGGGATTCAAGGAAAGAGTTGAAAAGTAAGTTAAATTTCTTTAAATATAGTTAAATTCAGAGGTTTGCAGGTGTCCCAGAGAATGCAAAAATTTACATCCAAATTTTTTTTTAAGTCTAACACATTGACAGGAACAGCTATTTCAAGGAGCACATCTGACTTTTTCTCTTTCTTTTCTTAAGAAACCTTTCAATTAAGGAGCAAAAGTTCTTCTCAATCGTGAAAAAAATCTAGGCACATCCAAACAGCTGATATGGAATGAGAAAGGTAGAAGGGTCGTTTGTCTTTGTCTCACCTCTGTCTGAAGGTCCTTTCATTCCCACAAAAGGCCCCTTATCTTCCATCTCACTTCCTAGCAAATCAAATCACCAGTTACTCCAGTCCAGCACTGTCCTGGCTTCCCTAGCAGGAAGGTCCTACACAGCCACCAAAACCCTCCAAAAACACACCCTCTGCTTTCTTTAGGTCAGGTGGACATATAGAAGTTTGAGGATGATTTTTCCAGCATTTTCCCACCCACTGTGAAAACACAATTGCAAATGAACAAAAGGTACCAACCAGTTCATACCGAAACCTGTGATTCATGCAAATAATGTCCTTCCAGAAATCTGTGGGCTTTAAAAGCACACATGCAGTGATTAAATAGAGCCGTGCTGTGAGTGGCTGGCATTGTAAATAGAGAATTTATGGCCTTTCTAGCTATGATTTTTCTATCAAGCCTTCAGCAATGGTTACTCATTCTTTCTTTGCATCTTTCAGTCTGGATTTATCTCAGTGGCTGAAAAAGGCTAGGGAAATTTTAAAACTGGGACACTGTTAGACAGCCTTTCAGAAGCCCACAGGTTAGAAAGTAAGGTGTAAAGGCTGTGGGTGGAAGCATTTGCTGTGTGAGAAAGCACTGGATAAAGTATCTCAGGGTGTCAGAGACGGGGATGTGTCCACTGCCATGAGCAGCAATCTAACAGCAGTGAGGCAGAGATATGAACGGAGTGCTAATAATTGATTTCCTTCCCTTGTCATTTGTGTCAGTCAGGTAGAAAACTTAATTCTTGCATGTATATTTGATGTTGAATGTGCTTATCTATAGGGGTTTGTGCAGGCAGGAACCCTGGCAGCCATCAGCAAGAGGAGTCCCTTTGGCTTGGAGGGATGCTGAGGTTGACATGTGCTGCTCTGACAGGCACAGAAGTGGAAGTTCTGTACTTCTTCAGAGGCTCCTTGGCCCAGAGATCCTCCATGGTCCCACTCCTGGGAGGCAGATAACTTGGCCAGGCAGGAGGAACGCAGCAGTAGTGCTCCAGCCGCTGTGGCTATGTCATCCTTCACTTGAATTTTAACTTCTGTAGTCAGAGAAGTCACCGAGTTATCTGGTGTGGGTTTAGACTCGCTTGAAGTCTCAAGTAGCTAGAGAAGTTCCAGAGCATAGTGAGACCTCTGAAAACCTATTTTGGCTTTCAGACACCATGATAGTACTGCTGACCTTTCATGCCACTGGGGTTGCAGACAAGGGGAGCATTAAAAAACACTGCTTTCAAAACCCTACTCAGTTCCCATCTGATTACCCTCAGCGGGTGTCTGGGCACCAAAGATTGCAAAATATTACCCCAATCGTTCAGAGCCTTTGCTCAAACAAGAAAGATTCCTAAGCCCCTCAAAGATCTCAGTGCTGGATGCTGCAGAAATCATAGTAAAAACAAAACATCAAAATGTGTGTTGCACATTCATTCCAAATATTGTCCAGCACTAGATCAATGTAAATATTTTTTTTTCCTATTAAAGTTACTGGGACAAATTCATTCTTTTAACGGAGCTATGATGATTTACATCAACCGACATTCTGTCCCTTTATGCTGCTCTTTTCTTATTTTCAGAACAGCAGGGAAAATTTCACTATTATAAAAAACCCCACACAGATGCTGTTATTAATTTCCTGTAAGTTCTGGAGGCTAGCAGTTGTGTTTGCTTCTCTTTTTCTCTCTCACTCTCTCTCCCAAGAACAATCAGAATAATAGAAAAATATACAATGTTGTTATGATTACATCTTTTTTTCATGCCTTGGTCTAATTTTTCCTACTTTTGTTTATACCTTTCTGGAAGTAGGAATTCTTTGAGCAAGAACCCTTACAAAGAGAAATTATAGTCATCTTACACCTAATGCATCACTGAAGAAGAAAGAGGATTTATTATCCTTCAAGTATCTTTTCACGAAGAATTTATCCCAGCAGGTGGACTCAATCTATGTGGGGTAGGTAAGCGTAAAATTTGATCCACAGATTTTAGAGCTACTGTAAAATAGCCATTTATGTTGGTACCTTTACTAATAAGTGTTTCGATTTATACTGAAAGAGATTAAATTGAAGTTCCTCTACTTCTTGATGAAGCATACTTCGGCAAATGAGGGTTAAAATTATTCTGTGGCTGAAAGGGCTTATTTCCTTACACAAAGCTGTAATAAATTTTAAAATGTTTGTCTTTATTGTAGTTCCCTTTCTTCCTCCATCCCCTCATCCTTCCTTTCCTTCCTCTTAAATTCTCCCCCACCCTATTTTGCACACACACTCTATTAGCTTCACGTATTTTAGATTATTATCTATGACCAGAAATAGCTTAAATATTTGCAATATTGGTCAAGGATAACATTCATACTCTTGACAAGAGACTCTTTCATCTCTAATCTACTTCAGTTCTAATTGTTGAATTATTAAAGCCAGAGACCCTCTTTGTGAGCTGTCAGTACCTACCTTGCTGCTGAAATAGCAACAGCGCCGGTGGAGCTGCTGGCAGCTTTGAGCTTCCACTACGCCTGCCTTGGATTTCTTTGGGAAGGGTCAGTAATTTTAGATTAGCAACTCCCTTTGCATGTTTGAATGAAGGGGAAAATTCTCTGTCTTTAAAGCAATGTGTCCAGCATGAAGGGACAGCACTCACAGAATATTGAGTGCTCTTCAACTACCAAAGGAAAAAAAAAAAGAAAAAAAAAATATAAGGAAAGTTGAGCTATCTACTTACCTAAGCTCTTAAATAGCCTCCTCGTTGACCTGAAAGTTCCTGATTTCAGATGTGACCACCTGAGGGCAGTTACTGACCTTTTCATATCCTGACAATACTTAGGTGGGCCCAGAGTTGCAACACCTGAAACTGAGTCAAACCTGTTCCTGTAACCAGGAGAGCCATTCCTCCTTCTGCCCTTGTGTGTGCACTGGAGTAAAGCACAACTGGAAAGAAAGCCAAAGGGCTGAGGTGAGGCAACGCTTCTGTGCCGCTCTTGGCTACCTGCTCATAAAGACCATTACAAGAGCTCAGACTGTACAGCATGCTCTGTCTTCATAGTTTGCAACTGATACAAAACAACAGAGATCACACAGTGTCATTTTTTTGCCTGATATCTGACTTTCAGTCCCTTCTGGACCCATTTGTGATAGCTAGAACAGCAGGGAAAGTTGTGATACCATATTACGTGTAGGCATGGAAATGTGCTTGTTCCATGGTTCTGTGACAGAAACCACAATAACAGTCATCCCACCCTGCTGACCAAGTGTGAACCAAAGTTACCTTAGTGCTAGCAAAGCCAATGTTTTAATTGCAAAGGCTGCTTCAAGCTGATTATTATATATTTATTTGCTTTTGAATTAAAAAAAAAAAACAACACAAACACTAAAACCCAACATTTCTGCTGGCCTTAGCACCAGAAAACAGTTGTGGGGTTTTTTATGGAACCTATAATTTGAGTCTAATTTGACCTGACAGAGTCAACTGACCATGCAGTTGCTTGGCACCTGCTGAATGCCTTCCCATTAAGCCAAATTTACACTAATAAACAGCAGTCATTACCATTCACTGTCATTAGATTAAATCAGTTACCTGAGATACCTCCCAGTAAACATAAATCTTGATGAGATACATTCCACTTAAGACCCAAGTTCATCTTTCTCACTTTTCTCTGCTCATGCCTTTAAGGTCCAGCAATCAGCCAGGCATGTTGCACATGTGCCTGTTGGATGTTTGTGTATCACCTCTTTTCTTGTGGATCCTTCAGAGAAGGAGTGACACAACTGTTTGCTGCTGACGTACGCAAACCATGGTGGCTTTTTGGCCACTTCATCTGTGCTGCCCTGCATATTAGGAAGCAGACCTCAAGCTTTTTTCTCCCACCCCCACCACGTGTAGGAAATAAGTGGAATCAGTTGCAGAGCTATTTGAAGTCTTCATTTTCCATTTCCTGTGGTTTTAATTTGTTCTTATTTTATAACATATTTTGAATATATTTATGTTTCCAAAAACTCTGAAATGCACCTTCTTAGACTATTGCAGTATTTCATTTCATTTTTAGATTATTTTTATATTACTTTAGGACATGCCAAAAGTAGAAATGCATAATATGATTTATACAGTTCAAAGCTGTGTTATGCTGTATTCTGTCATGACATGATACAATTGTTAAAATATTAACATAATTTATTTTATGGTTTATTGGTTTTAGCTTACTGTAAAAATAATTAAATCTAACCACTACATCGTAGAGTTGGAAATACTGTCTTTTCCAGTTTATGTGCCTTCGTTGGGTGATAATGACATTGCCTGACAATCTGCTTATATTTTGTTTTGAATGTGTCTCCTGTTTGCATTGAAATGAAACAATTTGGCACTTTCAGCAAGAGAATAAGTTAATGTCAAACTTTTGTTTCAACACAAAGTGGAGGCATTTTGATATAGAAAACAAATATTTAAATATGTATTATGTACCAGCTGCCTTAAATGATTTAAAATAAAATGGTGCAAAACATAATATAAAATAAAGCAATAGAATGTTTCAGCTATTATTAACTTAATATTGTAGCAGAAGTAACAAGGAATAACTATGACTCAACAAAGTGACAAATTATTTTTTTTCCCCAACACTAAGTCCCATAAGAGGGGAAAAAAGAAAAATCATTAGATGCAAAACTTTGTCAAAAGTGACACCACAAAAGCCCCATAATGTTTCCAAAATATTTTTTCTTCCAATTAAATATTTCCATGAACCCCAAAAAAGTTTTCCATCTGATCTGGATAGTTCACACAGTGATGGAAGGAGGCTTTGTATTCTTTACTATTATTCTCATGTTTCAAATCAGACATCCAGTGGTACAGCTCCACAGTTATTTTTTCTGACATAATTCCAGTTTTGGAGTTGGCACTGTCTTTCACCTTCAGCTACTCAATGAACTGATTTGAGTTGAAAACAGTCATTTTTCAATCAATATACAGCTGAAGAGATGGTGCACAAGGGTGGGAACAAGCATCTGGAATCAAACACCCATAAACTGGTCATGCCAGTGCAGAAGGGGTTTGCTGAGCCATGGTCACACTGTTACAAGCATGTGGGCTCTTTCCTAGGGAAACTTTTCCAATGGTTTGGATTGGAATGGACTTCTAAAGATCATCTAATGACCATGGACATCTTCAATTAGATCATGTAGCTCAAAGTCCTATCCAATCTGAACTTGAACACTTCTAATAATGGGACATCTGGCACCTGCTGAATGCCTTCCCATTAAGCCAAATTCTCTCTCACAACTTCTCTGGCCATCATGTTCCATTGTCTTACCATCCTTATCATAAAAAAGTCTTCCTTATATTCAGTCTTAATCTTTGCTCTTACAGTTTAAAAACACTGGCCCTTGTCCCCTACAGGCAATGGGTAAAACATTTTTCCCCATCTCTCTTGTAAGCTCTGTTTAAGTATTGAAAGGTTGTAATAAGGTCTATTCTCCAGGCTGAACAAGGAGAGGTGCTTGAGCACTCTGACAAATTTTGTGTCCCTCCTCAGGACTCACTCCAACAACATCATGTCCTTCTTTTGTTGGGGACCCCAGAGCTGGATGCTGTACTCTAGATAGGATCTCCCAAGAGCAGAGTAGTCAGGAAGACTCACCTCCCTCATCTTACTGGGCACATTTCTTTTTACACAGCCCAGAATATGTTTGGCCTTCTGGGCTGCAAATACACAATGCTGGCTCATGTCCAATTTTTCCATCTATTGTTCACGGTTCCTTGGACACACTTACTAGGTTTGAGGATTTTTTTTCCATTTATCCAAGGATTCCCATGGACTGGTCAGAGGTACACTGGTCAGACATGCACTAAAGAAGTACAGCACCTCTCCTAAACATGTGGCATGGGCATGTTTTTCTCCCCAAGCAAACTTTGAAATTGATATGGAGGCCTCAGCACATACGTGTTCCTAGAGATAGTCGTGTTTTTTCCATGTAACTGAGAAGTACAAAATTGCACACTAAGCTTCTCCCCCGTGCCCCAGTTAGCACACAGGACCACAGTAATCCTATAACTAAATACTAGCACCACTTGTATACACAAGTTTTAATCCGTTCAAAATTAGCAATAATAATACCTGGCTCCTAAACAGCAGATTTAATCAGAACTCTGAATGCTTTGCAAAGGATCAGTATCCATCTCACAGCTTTATAGATGGAGAAACAGAAGCACCACAGGGCAAGATGACTTGCCCCAATTCACCCTCAAGGCCAGCAGCAGACCCTGGAACAACAATTCAAGTATTTCTGATGCTAAGTTTCCCACCTTCTAAATAAACCAAATGACCTCATTGTAATTTGTGATGAATAACCCATTGATTGTAAACAATGAATGGAGCATTGCAACAACACAAATCTGTCATTTTCATCTGTGGTGTATTCCTCTTAGGCTGTCATGAAGTGTCCCTTGAAAACGCCCTTTTTTTTAACCCAAATATGTACCCAGGGTTAAAATTCATTGTATGCAGATGTTTATTTTTAGATATCATCTCTATTGGTTGTTAGTGAATGCTTAACTTTCACAGAGGGTCAGAAAAAGTCATCACTATAGAAAAGCTTTGTATAAACTAACAACTCTTCCTGGGTCTCTTATTTAAAGGGAATAATCTATTGCATGAAAAAAAAAAGCACCGAAAGTGTTCTATTGAAAAAAGAGATGACAAATCTATTTTTATTCAAGCCTGCAGCATGCCATAAAATTTTTATTTTTTGAATATGCTGAATGACATACACACATAGACATATCAGATAATTTACACAGTATGTAATAGGAGTGATAATGATCATGCATCCTCAGAAAAAAAGCTTTGTTAAAGCAAAGTTAAGCTCATGCATATATCACAATTAAACTAAAAAACCCACCACTGTGGTTCTCAAAAGAAGACATTGGCATGCATGGAAATGTCCTGTTAATGCTGAATTCAAATTTTTAAAATACGAAGGTCAGGAAGTTCATTCTTCAGGTTCTGCAAACAACAACAAGTCTTTCTACCCAGCATCTCTCTCCACCAGCCATTTAGCTCACAGTAGACAAAGGCCATAACATGACTTTGCAAATCTAGGCTATCACAGTCATTCATGAACTTGATTTCTAGTAATTGTCTGCTTGTTTTGTGTTATCTGAGATTCCTAGAATCCCACCAACTGGGTATGTTGAACTACTGGGGGCATAGGAACACATTTCTTTAATGCATCCTTTCCCAGAATGTGTGGAGAACGACTTTCCAACTACTTTTAGCAAAGAAGGAAATGCCATTTGTGAATCAAGCTCATTTGGGACCCACAGGTCCTGGGACTCTTCTTCTAGAGAGACCCTTCAAGATCCTGAACTGATCTGGAGCCTCCTGCTCTCTTCACTTCTTTATCTGTATGTTGGGCTTTCTAGAACATTTTAGATCATGAGTTCAAAGGCTTCTTTTAAGTTTCTAGATTTCCTGGTGAGCTATTTGTGAGCACTGTGACCACATACACTCATATTCTGAAGGTTAAAAGGTGAAGTACTAGTAGCAGTTGCTGTCAAGACAGCAACTAAAATCTGAATACACTTTTGTTGCCCTTATATGAGGTGAAGCAAGAGAGAATCTGGTTCTGTGATATGGCTGATGATTATTTGGAGTAAGTGAAAAAAAATATCATGCTGGTTCAGGATTAGGCAGTCCTAATAGGATAGGGGGTGAAAGAGTTAAACTGAAAATCCCTGACTAAGGCCCTACTGTGATGCATAAAAGCTTTACTACAATTCCTAATGTGTTACTACCTCTTCTGGAAAACCTTCAGAAGATTAAGACACTTGGTTGGGAAAAGTTTGTGGGTTTTTTTTATTTTATGGATAGATTACTAACCTGTTGCAAACATACTAGTTATTATCATGTGTGTTATTGTTATCAGTTGTGTTAAAAAGAATTATGGTAAAATCTATCACTTAGTTAAGGGTTAATGCCTGGCTCTAGTAAAGTACATGGATGCCCATATATCGGCCAGTGAAAACATGTAAGTGGTTGAATTCTGACTCAGGTTATGGGATGGAATGTGAGGATCATCCCTCTCAGAGTTCATAAACAGGGTTCTGTAATGTGTAGTGCACCAGGCGTCTCGTGGGGGGTTGTAAAGTGACTCAGCTTTGGATCGCCTCGAGGCCCTTACTCTGCTGAGACAACCCTGGGGAGCTGTGCAGTTAGCTCCAACTTGAGTTGTCCTGCAAGCTGAGACTGAACAGGGCAGTGTTGCATAATTCAAACAACCGAAATCTGGGTTGAGCCTTGAATTCCTTCAACAGATAATATGCCCTGAGTCCAAACCAAACCACATTTCAGTTCACTAAAAGTCAAGACAGAGGGTTGCCATTTGGCATCAATCAGACAAAGATATGCAAAAAGATAGGGCATACAGAAGTGAACCTCACCCCTGAATAAATAAAGATACAGGGTAACACTGCTAAAGACAAACACCCCAAGTGATATTATCCACTCAGACACACTCTTGCCTGCTGTCCCATAGAACAAGGAACCTGGGGCTGAACAGTGGCCATGACTATATATGGACAAAGGAAGCCCAAAGTTCAACTAGTGGACAGTGTGAGGAAGACTATGGACAACCACTGGAAGATGAAAAGACCCTAACCCTAATTTTACTGGTCATGTTTGGACTATGCAAATTAATTCTGAGAACTCATCACCATAATACTGCCCTTTCCAGGAACTCTGATGGGTATTTATGATATTTCTGTATATGAATCGATGTGCTTTGCTAACCTGTTGGAGCACTTATGGTGGAACAATCCCCAGTGCTGCCCAACGCTGTGTTAAAGAATGCCTGCTTCATAACAAACTAGTTGTTATTGAGTTATTCATCTCAGAAAACCATGCTGAACACGAGTTTGGTACCAACTTCAGTGGAACTTCTGGAATCATATGTAGTCCTACCCCAGTCCCTCAGGTTCCTGCACTCGAAAGTGTCTCATACTGCTGCAGTTGTCTGTTTTTGAGAACAACCAGACAAATTTGGATGTGGTTGGACCAAATAATTTGCTATTGTTTGTGTTTCTGAACTAGAGTGTATGAAATGTATATGGCTTCGAAGAAAGCCTGTTGTTCAGCGTTCCCTTTAAGGCAGAGGGAGGGAGAAAAGAAAAGAAAAACAAACAAACCTTGTCAGTGCTGAGGTTTTTAAAACACTTAGATTTAATTGACAAAAAAAGAAGTTATTTTTAAATGTTGCCTTTTGTGAAATCTCTAGTTTTCCTTCAAGCTGTGTCAAGTGGCATAATAAAGTTGCTACAGACATGAGAGGTTGTAGCAATTTCCCCCAGCTTTTCTTTTCCTTTGTATCGCAGCCCCGGGCGCTGTTAGTTGTGTTCATTTTGTAGCAAGGTTTCTTGCAGTGGGAGGGAAATGGTGGGAGAGCACTTGTGGAACGAGAAAATTAAAATAACAATGGAGTCGTGTTGTGAGGTGCAACCTTCTGCCACTGACTCAGCATGTTCGTGTACATGTGGGCGATGGTCCCTATGACTTGTGCTGACCTAGTTGACTCAGTCAACTTTGAAATAAAATGTTACTACTGACTTTAGGACTTCAAGGGGCATTAGAAGTCTCAACCAAGATCTTGTGCATATTGAGCTGGAAAAGGAAGGAAGTAAAAACAGAAGTGGAATGTGAAAGAGGGATTGGAGACAAAACTGCGGAATAATCAGGTTTGCCATTTACTATTTTTCATTTAATAAACAGACACATTTGTCCTAGATAAAACTGGGTAAACCTCTTAATTTTATCATGGCTCAATATGTGAAATTTTTCACCAAGAAGTAGGTTCTTCAGTTGCCTTAAACTTTAGCAGAAAATATGGGGCAGTGCATACTTCTTCTCCATACCAATTAGCAGCAGAAGAAAGTGAGGCAGGGCATCCGGGATGCTGAGGCAGTCAAGAGAGGACATGGTATTAACAAAAGGCAATGAGAAGAGCACATGGTATCAGAAAAATCCCCTGACAGTTTGAAAACATGTTAAAGGAAAGCACCAGGAGGCTAGAGCTTTTTGGAACAGTCTTCTATCCTTCCTCCTTTAGCATCCTGGCTTTGTCCCTTTCATATCCTGTCTCACTCTTCCTGCCTCTTTCTGCTCTTCCTCCATCAGAGTGCTATGTTGGTCTGACCTTAGCAGGAGGCACAGAGAGAGGCGAGAAAGGGAGTTTGTCCTGTTCTCTGTCACCAGACTTCCATCTGTCTCCTGAAGTCTATGGAAAAACCACAGTCCAATGCACTGCAACAAACCTAGGCTGGATCAGGAAAAAAAAAAATGATGGAAATAATGCCATCTCAAGTGTCCTAAAATAAGTGTGGGTTGTCATGGCCATGCCTCATAGCGCTGGCAGGGTGGTGCTCACCCACTCTCCTACATGGGCTTATTTGGGGGAGCAGGATAGAGAGAAGAAGTAGGGAGGAGGTGGCATGGCAATAGCTGCAAGATTTCCATCAGCTTTTGCTCCTGTACAGCATACCTGAGGTGGGTAGGAAGGCTGGGCCATAGCTGGAAGCACGCAGATAACTAGTCATTTCAGCTCTACATGCTGCCAAATTGACACCTGTTCCCCATATGACTTTGTTAGCATCCCACTCCCTCAACTCCATGAGCAACAGGCCAGCCAAGTCCCTCTGTGTGCTTGCACATCGGTGTGTGAGGATTGAAATCTCTCAGCATTGTGTAGGACAGCAGTTATCCAGAAAAAAATTTCCTTATTCCAGATCTCTTCTTAAACTTCCTAGGTTACCTTGAAAAAATTATCTATAGAAGCATACACAGCATGTACGTGCTGGTCTTCAGAGAAGATGTGTAAGGGAAGACATGACATGTGTGGGAAAGGGAAAGAAAGAAAAAAATCAGTGTGACTTTATCAGCATGAGTTTAAAGGGAACGAATTTGGATTAAATGCAAAAGTGATCTGGGCAAAAGAGAAATGAACCTTTCATCAAACTTAGACTCTTTTTAGATGCACTTAGACTCCGTTCTGAGCTTTGGCTTGGACACCTGAAAGCATAGAGAGATAGGTTTGTACTGAGTTATGTTTTTAAGGTTTTTATTGCAGCAACCAGGATTAGATGTTACCTTAAAAAAAAAAAAAAAAAGGAAAAGAGAAACATTGTGGAAATTACCAGGCTTCTAAGGAAGTGCAGCTAGTGAAATACAGTTATCAGCAGATTGCATGCTTTGATTTGCTCTAAGTTAGGTGTATGAAAAAAAATTACGATCTACAGATTTCTCTGCAGTTTGCCTGTTTTGTAAGGTTGACTCATGAGCAGCAGATTAGATTCGTTTGGAATAATCACCCTGGAAAGAACATGTTGCATGTTTAAATAGTCTCCCTTTGAAGCTACACTGTACAATGCATAAGTTGGAACTGAACTAACTGTTCATTCTGAGTATGTCTTGATTAAATGTATCCTTTCGTTCTGTTGATGAATGTCCTAAAGCAGGCTATTTCTCTTCAAACTAATTATTGTTAAGTTTCCCTTCTTTGCCAGGGTATTTCAGACTTGATTTTGTTTCACTGAGGTGACTGCTGTGAAGCAGCATTTGCTATCTACAAATCTGAATTGGGCTATCAAAGGCTCAGGCTATTGTTTTTGTTCTCTGAATAGAAAACAACACACAAAAAGCTGCCCTAATATTCCATACCAGTAATACCCTTTCCTCTGCTGCTTTTTCATATAAAGTAGATTATTACTACATATGTGTACTTCAGACTTTTATATACTCTTAGATCCTTCCAGCCATTCCTTGGCTTCCATACTCACCTACATTCTTCCCCTCCATGTTGGGTGGTCAAACAATTGCATTTATTTTACATTTTTTTCTGTTGCAATGGCCAGACTCCTGGGCAGAAACTCCAGAGATTATGAACAGGGGCTCCAGGACTAAATGAACTGGTTTAGCATATGGTTGAGAGCTCAAGCCTTGCCAATTACTATCCTCTACATAACTCAACGGGGCTTTTAAGTCACCAGTGAGTTCCATTCTCTCTCATTCCATTTTTAATATTGTCATTCTGGGAGGTATCTTCACTGGCACTACATGTGGGCTGTTTCTGTTAACAGGAGCTTTCCACCAGGTCTCCTCTTGCGTATTTGTCATGGCAGAAATGTAATGAGGCATTTGAGTTTGATTCTGAATTTCACAGAATAGTTGAAGAGGTTTTCCCCTCTCACCCCCACATTGTAAGTCATAATAGAAATTAAAATACATCCCATTTACTGCTGCTTACACACTGGCTTTCCATTAAAATCAGAGCCACTCTAACTTGAGAAGACTGGGGAATTTAGAGAAGAGCAGTTGTGTAGAGACAGCCTTGGAAGAGAGAATTATCCCTTCTTAGGACCCAAAACAGTCGGTGAAGTTGAAGCCTGGAGGTTGAAGCAGTATACAGTTTGCAGCCCAAACCACCAGACATGACAGAGTAATTGTGGCAAATTCAAATGCTATATTCAAGGGGTTTCTCATAAAGCAAGGTGGACTAGCCTGAAGTGGGTGAGATTTGCCCCCTACACCACAGCGACCTTTAATCTAAATATTCAAGGAGACCCACAGTAATGCCAGCCTAAAAGCTTCATGTCCTGATTGTCTCTTAAAGGAAAGAAACTCGTAAGACATTTTTCTAAGATAAGACTTACCCTTTGTGCTGGAAGGTGAGAGCTGACCTCTGGATGCTAGAAACTTCGCCCACAGATAACATGCATATTGTATTTGCCCATGCACAGGTTTTCCCTATTTGGAAAAAAAAAAATCTTTTATATCTCAGTATTTTCTGCATTTAT
This sequence comes from Zapornia atra, assembly GCA_013400835.1. NCBI lineage: Eukaryota > Metazoa > Chordata > Aves > Gruiformes > Rallidae > Zapornia > Zapornia atra. Next base: position 62,423 of record VZTU01025305.1, on the reverse strand, counting down.
AAAGTTCTTTTGTTAATGAAAAAGCTTCAGCAGGGGTTCACATACTCTTAGAGTAAACACTCAGTGCAAGTGAGGACCAGAGGTGTACGCTTCTGTGAAACTGCCCTCTTCAGTTTTCACTTTATCAAATAAATTAAAGGTGCTTCATCTATACTTATAAGTACATCATTACTTCTAAGTGCTATATTATTATTATCGAAGTGTTCTTACACTGTCACAGAAAGACCTTGACATGCTGTAAATAACTTTGCCTCTCGCTTTGATACTACATGGACTCCTGCAATTGTGTTTATTGTCTGCAGGCATTATGGATGCCTAATATGAAAGAAGTGGAGAGCTCACACTCAAAATGAATGGATATACATTCTCTTTCTATTCAAGCTGATTCTCTACCTCAGGGAATGTTTGATACATCATCTTGGGCTTTGGGACTGAAAAGGCTGAAAGGAAAGAAAAAAAGTGTACTGATTCTTTCAGTGCTTTTTCTTCACCACCCTTCAGTAAATCAAGGAGAGATAAAGCATTATGGAAGTAGCTGTGACTGAACTTCAACAGCTTCTTAGGTACAGGGCAGATGCTTAATTATCAGCTCATGTGAAACTTTCTGATCACTAATTTTGTACTCGTAAGACTCCTGGTAGCCGTTGTCTTGATATGGCCAAGACAGCCTGCAAAAAGAACTTGAAATTTCATAATAATTTAGAATTTCAATATCCAGACCAGAGGAAGCAAATATACACACAAACAAACACACAAACAAAAATCATATATAAAATGCACGTCAATAAATGACACAACACTGGGTCAAACTGCCGAGATACATTAGGGACCAAATCTTAATCTATGAATTGAATCTATAACTCTAGCAGGACAAAATCTGTGACAGATGAAGAGAGAATGCTCATAGGGATGAGAATCTGGCTGGGGAACCAAATAAAGAAAAGGTAAAACCATAGCCTCATCACCTTTCAGGGAGGCTTGAAAATTTTATGTGGCCAAAGAACCTCCTCCTAGCACTGAAACTTTCAGTAATTCACGGACCTGCAACCAGAGAGTTGACAGACCCTGTAAGAGCCTTTATTGTGTTGCATGTTGTTTGCAAATCAGTCAGAGGGAAAACAATGACAATATAAAAAATCTAGAAAGAATGTTTACATCATTTCCATCAACAATAATTTTTTTACAAGATATTCTGTAATAATCTATAAATTATAATGGAACTACTTTCCAGCTATTGACCAATCAGACATATCTTCAAGGTGACACAAAATCCTTATACCTGTTTCTTTCACCAACCTCTGTGTCTGTCACTTCTTAGCAATGGCTGATTTTCTATAACCATCACCATATTTTTAGCTTTAATATAAGTCAGCCAGCCATTGATATAGAAAAAGACTGAAAATATCACTAGACATAAGAGAAATATCCATTCTGACTATATATAGAGAGCCATCCTCCTCGCTACATGATGTACAACTGGTAACAATAAAAACCACAACAAATGTGTATATAGAAAATATGAAACTGCTTAGAGTGACTTCTAGCTATCAGCTCTAGAATAACTTTCCAGTAATCAGAATCATGGACAAAACCTCCAGGCAATTAGTTTTCTAATGAAGCTTGATACACTCAAGAAGGGGATTGTACAGCTTCACTGCTGGTAACTGGGGACTTGCTGATGACCCACAGGGTCCCTTCCAGTGCTGTATCCTAATTTGCAACTAGGTTTGTTTCTGTTCAGATAGCAGATCCAACCAAGGGCTCAAAAATATTGGCTGGTTCAGATCTGCAACAACGGTTGCACAATCTTTGCTCTTGCTGAGATGCGAGCCAAAAAGAAATTCCCTTAGGAAGAAGAAAAAGGCCACTGTGCTTTCACTTCTATTTTACTTATTGCCTCTGTGGGTCAAAGCTACTCCGAGAATCCCCTCTATTGAAATGTATTGATTTATTACACTATGTGTTGGGTTGAAATTTAACTAGCCATCCCCACATATCCAGCTTTAAATGCTGTGCCCATCACAAGGGTATCTGCACACTTTGGTTACTGAGTTGCCAGCTAGAAATCATCATCAAAAATGATGACTTTCAGCTGCTGATCGAAAAGGTACCAGCAGTTTATTAGGATGTTTGCCTGAGAAATTCTGAGTGATGTCATTAGAATTCACTGGTTCTTGTAGCAATTAATGTAGAGAACAAAACTGTATTTTTATGCGAATAGAGGATCATTTGCTTCCAAAAGTAAATATGCCTGAGCTGCACTGAAAGTAGCTGGAGTTTATGGTTATACCAGACAGAAATAAATTATGCTGCTCTGAAGTATATTGGTTACACAAAATAAATATCTAAAATACCACCTCTTTTAGAGCCAAAAGTTTAATTCCATACATTAATGAGATAAAAATTCATGTTCTAAAAGATTGTGATAACTTCCTCTGTAACACCTACTAGGGCTGTGGTGGGTTTTTTTCAGGGGATTGAATGGGGTGGAGTGCAACACTCCACATGGCCTTCATAGATCTATGGAAAATAATTTTAAATTTCAATGGCAATGCACATTATATGATCACTACCACCTAGGCAATGACATTAGTTGCCATAGTAACCTCAGGTTACATCATTAAGAATTTTAAATGTTGACAGTTGGGAAGTATAGCTTGAAACACTGGGAGAAGAGCAGGAAAGAAGCAGGCTTGAGAGACGTGTACAGAGTCATCAGAGGGTTGAGTGCTTTCTGTTGTGCCAAGATGGGCTGGAGAACAATGGAAGAAACCGATGGCATGGATATATCAAGTGGCTTTTCTGTTTTCCTCCTGGACCTTTGAAACAGGTGGAAAAACTGTTCTCCAGCATTCTTATTTCTCCCTTTTTCTAGTGCTGGAAGGGCAACATGCCTGTTTGAAACTGGTTACTGATGATCTCCTTTCATGTTTTAGACAAGCTAAAGTGCCTGTGGCCGTCTGGGGAATGACGTGTGGCTTCTCTGCAAACCATGGTGCTTCTAGGAACTTGGTTATTCTGAGTCCTGGTTTGCTTGAACTGGTGTTGCTGTGCTAATTCTGACTACTACTGCCTCATGCTTTCTGTTAACCAGGGAGTTTACACTACTGCCTTTGCCACAGTATAAAGTGACCTTGACTTTGTAAGTTTCAAGAATGTCCATCATTTAAAACATATCTTTTCTCCATCAAATCCCTCTTCAGACACTAAATTCAATATTCACATGGGCAACACAGCTTTTAGAAGTATATTATAACTAAATTAAAAGTGAGTAAACTAACATTTTGTCCCAAGAATGGGTGATTTTTATTCAGTAAGACATGTTCCTGTGTGATCCCTCCCTCTGTAACCCTACTTTTCCCTGTGGATTCATGCTGAAAATATTGGAATGCCAAGCGGAGAGCCAGAGGGAACTGAATAAGGACCTCTTGTTGCAGTGTTCAGACCTTTATGCCACCCTGTCCTTCCTGGATTTTTGCCTCATAGTTTAGTAGCTTTTGCTAATAGACTGGCTTTGGGAAAGGATGCTGGAACTTGAGTATTTGTCCAGGAAAGCATTCTGAAATCCCCTGAAGGTAGTCAAGTGCATCAGAAAAGTACTATTTTTTCATTCTTTAGTTATTTTACAAACATGAATAAAATTATATTTGAATGAGGTATAAACACATGAAGTATTTATAATATTCAAGTTCCAAAGACAATTTCTAGATGAAGTATAAACAGCTCTCATAGTTTCCCAGGGCATGTGTTGCAGGAGCTACTTTCATTCTTCCTTTCTTCTTCTTTTGGTGTGTCTGCATCTTTCTCTGTATGTTCCAAATATCTGGCTAGAGTTCATTCTGATGGGGAACCTCTCACTAACATAGAAGGAAGGGACAGCAACATCAACAGGTTAAAAATCCTGCACTGGCTATAAGGAAATATCTAGTACTCAAAATATATCAATAAAATGTCTTCCATAAAGTTCCCTGATGCAGCCTTGTCTTCTGTATCAGAGGATGAATTGAGCCCTATGTTCTGAACAGCTGGCTGGGATGCAGATGAAAGACTCCCATGCCCTGTTCCCAGCTCACGGCAGAGGCAGAGCTCCTTAATTGCATCAGTGTATGTGTGTCTTCAGGAAGGTTTTGATGTTATTCCAGCCTTGCTCAGAGCTGGCTCTAGACCATTAATTTAGAACCAGTGTTAAGCTTTCTTTGGTATTGTCTTGAGTTAAACAGTATTCACATTCTTTCACCAATTCCCATAAAAGCTGGACACTTCTGCTACAGGTTTCTGGCAAAAGACATCTCTCTCCTGAGATGCCTGCACAAGGGTTTCCTATAACCGGCACTAGCTATTTCTAGTCCTACACAGCTGAAGTCACACTTTATTTTGATGCTTTAGGAATATAAAACACAAATTTCCACCCATGATTTATCACTAATTTGGGATATAAGAATCTAAATGGGACATTAGACAAGCATATTAGTGCAAAAGCTAGCTGCTATGAAATGGCTATTAGAGATTACCTTTAAAAATATATTTTACAGCAGATATGCTCATCTTGTTGAATAATCAATGGCTGCACCTCTGTGTTAAATTTATTAGCATATCTACAAGATGCAAGTGCATTTTCATTATAGAAAAATGTACTGGATGGATATTTTCAAATTACGAATAATCACATGGTGAGATATATTAAGCAAAACGGAATTGATAGTATCACTGATGTGTCACATACTCTGATATTGGGTTTTGCATTAGAAAGTATATTTCTTTGCTGTTGTGTTTTTTTTCTTAAACACACTAAACTGGCTCACAAGCATAAACATTTACCTGAGTCCTAACAGAAGAAAATATTGACTTTGGGGTGTTTGTAAACTATACGCAATTTATGGAGTTGCAGAATTGTTTGGGTTGAAGTGACCTTAAAAATCATTTCATTCCACCCCCACCCCGTGATGGGCAGGGACACCTTCCCCTAGACCAGGTTGCCTAAAGCCCCATCAAACTGGACTTGAACCTTTAAAGATCATCTAGTCTAACCCCCCTGCAGTAAGCAGGGACATCTTCACTAGACCAGGTTGCACAGAGCCCCATCAAGTGTGACCTTGAATATCTACAGGGATAGGGCCTCCACTACCTCTCTTGGGCAACCTGTTCCAGTGATCCACCACCCTCCTATTGAAGAACTTTTTCCTAATACCCAAGCTAAATCTCCCCTTGTCTACCCCTCTTCCTATTGCTACATGACCTCATGAACTGTAAGGAGGAGGGTATCTACATATCTCAAGTATCAGACATATTGCAGAAAACAGAAGTCTCCTGGACATACATCTACCATGGCTGACATAAGTGCCAAGATCATGGAGAAGTGACGAGAGAGAGGAATCTGAATGGTGGCCCATGCAGTTAAGCTGAAAACAAGGAAGATCTTGTGGGGGAACATTGTGTGAAGCTGTGCCCCATCAGTATTGTTACACAGCAAGCATAAATGGGCAAGATGTTCTTCTGAAATCTGAGATGACATTTGGGATAATGTGATAATGTGAATGACGCAGGAGAATTATGGCCCCCCAGATCTGTTTTGCCAGTGCCAAACTGGCATTGTGGACAGTATTGCAAGAGGAAGTCATTGGCAGCAATCTAACAGAGAAGTGTAGAGATACTAGTAGCAACTGGGTCCTCCGAACAGACTCAGTGTTGGGCCCTGACACAGGAACTGGAGAACTGGTACAGCACTGGTATTGGAGAGGAACAGAGAAATAAATGCAGTGGTGGGAGAATAGATGCCAAATGAAGTGTAGGGCTGAGCCTGTTAGATACAGGCATTCCCGAAACCATCTCAAGCTGTTCCATGCAGGAGAGCTCTTGTACTTGGCTCTGCCTTGGGAAGACAGTTCAGTTCTCACACTATTTTTTTTTTTAGTCTGTTAATGAAAGTGCTTTCCTAGGGTGCAAAAAGTACAAGGCAACAGGACATAATAACATGTATTAGCAGTCTCTGATATTAATAGTACAGATTGTCACATGATATGACAGTGATTAAAGTGGGCATGGATGGAGGTCTCCCTTTCTTCTGGGAGGCACTGTTCCCCTTTGCAAACAGAAAATAAACACAGCCCTTCCAGAGCATAAATGCCAATAACTGTGAAATTTTGATTAAATAATAGATATGTGTTCAGAAGCACTTTTTATAGTATGTGATTAAGAAAGATAACTAGACATCCTTACAGCTATAATGATAATAATTACCACAACACATAAAGTGTAGAATATGACACTGGAAAGGCCACTATTAACCTTTCCAAGGGTTATTTTTTGGTGCATTTTTGACACTATGGACAGCAGTGTTCAGAGAACTAAATAAAACTATTGCTGTGACAGTTCTTCTCAGCCGTTCTCTGGGATGTTAAGGAGGAGGTGCAGAGGGGAGTGAAATATCCTCCATTCAAAACAGATGTTTGTTTAATATCAAACATCTGGGTAGACTTAGAAAGACTGTTTTGCTAAGATTTCTGCAACTCTTGGTAACTCAGAAAACTGACAACAGTGCTTCCTTGTTTAAAATTAGGCTATAAATAACAAGTCCATGCCCTGGACCAAAGGTTTTTTTTACTCCTAGCAAGCAAATTTCATGTCTGTAAAGTGTGATGCCACGTTGTCCAGCAGATCACATACATTATCAGATAATGCTAATCTGTGAATTCCATGTTATGACATCTCTGCCTTGCAGCTCTAGTAGAGAATTACAGACCATACATGATTGATCATAAAAACTGAACCATTGTTTTTGATCTTACCAGAATTACTTGATGTGGAAGAGCTGGGTGAATAGGTTGGGGAAGGCAGAAAATATTGGCTGTGATAGCATCAGGTTTTCCAATAATAGAAGCAAGAATGGGCCAATTCCGGGAGTTTAAACATGAGACAAGGCAGAACATGTGAATACAGTGAAGAGGTAATGCTGGTACAAATCACCTTAAAGATTCCGATGACTGGAAAAGGGGAAAGCTGGCTCTGGAGCCAGCCTGTAACACCTGTAAGAGAGACTGGCCTCTGTAAATCATTCAAGCTTGCAAACATGCCACCAATGCTCAGTTCTGCTTTTTATATGATAAAAAAGTCGCTATTAGTCAGAGGCTTCACAGCTGCAAAAATAATTTTGTATGAAGGCGAGAAGATGCCATTATTTTAAATGATGGCATTGCAATGTGATAGATGGTGCGAAAGAAGGCAGTAAATTCTGGGTCAGTCCCCTCTGCAGTGTCCTGCAAATAACACAAGCAATCCAGTAGTCCAAGCTGCTCAGGACTGTGTTTTTAAACACATTAATTAAATCAAATAGAAGTAAATTCAGCTAAGACAAAATTTCTTCAACAATTTATTATTGAAAACACAAGTAGCTGGAGGCATTTGGAGGAGTTTTGTGAAATCAAAGGCTGCACTGCAACTGAGAGTAAGTTTTCAAGCCGTCAACTCATTAATAGCAGAAAATGGATGTGCTGCTGCAAGGCACCGAGTCAGAAGTAAAAATATGGAACTTGTTACTGTGACTTCAAGAACAAATTCTAAATGTTAGAATATTTCCAAGCTGCTGTCACCGATGCCCTAACTTCATTCTCAAAGTTGAAACTCAAACCACTTATACTCAAAACTGTTGGTCTTTGGGGCATATTAAGCAGCTAATGGGTACAGCTATCAGGTTTAAATCTCTTTTGGTAACAGAGTTATCATGATTTTTCAGGATCTTTTTCCTGACTCTCATTTCCTTCAATCATTTCTCAAGTTACTCACTTTCTGCATTGTGCTGGCTGCATCAAAATAACTTCTTACTGGAGTAAGGGCATGTTAGCCAAACTCAGGCTGTAAGAAAGAAACCTGCTGCTCTTATCCATGCCACGCTGGGAACCACATACTCTGGCATTGCAACTTCTCTGTGAAAGGAGCTGAGAGTTCAGTCCACAAAAGCTGCTGAAAGGAGCAAATAGCAGAGGCAACAATATGTTCTTTAACCAGCAGAGCAGGGCCTGACACTCTGCAGGAGAGAGTAGCTGCATAGGCATAAAGGAAAGGCAAGTTTGCATTGAACGTCTGTGGGTAGAAAGGATTCCCATGTTCAGTCTCTAAGAATTTCCCAAACATTCATGGTCCCATGGAACTTTTGTCTTAAGAGAAAAAAAAATTAAACCCAACCGACTCATTAGTATCTCAGCCTCACTGTGCAGTCATAGCAGGAGTCCATCCCCGTCCAACCTAGGTTTCATATTAATGTACATCATGAGTTTTACTGCCTTGATGCCAAAACCCATTTGAAGTCAATGCTGTCACAATTTCAAAGACTTCATCCGGATGTTGAAACAGTCTTAAGGGTAAAGAATCATCTTCCTCCTGCTCACATGCAGTCCCTGTTGATGTGGGCTGTTTGCAAACTGGAAGTAAAAGTTAACACTCTGCTCTGTCTTCAGAAAAAGCCAGCTTTCTGCTATATTTTGGTTCATACATGTGAGTTTGTTTGAAAAGAGGACTTGGGACTTCCTGATTCAGCTAGAGGCATGTCAATGACTAGATTTCATCCCACCCAGTCCAAGCTGTCAAATACTAGTCAAAGTCCACATTGGCCATGTAGTGTGTATGACACAGCATCCAGACTAATAAAATCACCTGATCATTAACTGAGAGGAACAGCGTATTTTTTCCCTTGAACATGCTGACTTAGCAAGAAAGGTATGTAATTTCTGAAACACAAGGTTTTTTCATCCATGCAGCTGGGAATGTAAAGCAAATCTCATCCGTGTAGATGGATCCTACTTCATTTAAGGTTATGAATTGTCATCTGTGCTGCTTCCTCTTCTATATCACATTAAAAGCAGAGGTAAAAGCATTAGGAATTCTGCCTTCCCACCCTCAGATGCATTTAAATGAATCAACCCAAAAAAAGTAGATGTTCAGTACATTATTTTTAATCTCTACTTTCACTGTTCTTTGATTTCAGAATAGATTTAGAAATGTTAATGTAATTCAAGGAAATCATATGACTATGTCCAATGAATTTGAATAGGAAGTACTAAAAATCTCAGGCAGGCCCTGATAAGGCTACATTCATTTCATTATTTTGTTGATCTGTTATTGATATGATGATAACAATTGATCTAAGTTCTCCTATTAAACTCCAACTTAGCTCCAGCTCTGGTCATGGCATTGCAGGTTTTATCTCAGTTAGGTTTGCTAATTAAATTAGCATTAAGATGTTCTCCAAATTTGTGACATGAGTGCATCCAAATTGATTAGACACCTCTCAAATGTCCTTAGTGGAGCAGCTTCAATTGGTGCTCATATCTCATTAGCTTGGGACAACCCAAGTTGACAACATGGGACCAGGACAGCAGCATTCAGTTTCTGCTGCTCCCAGAGCTGCTTGGCATTTATCAACCAGAAGTTTCTAGGCTTCTTGAGTTTAGAGGAAAATTTTCAAAATTATCAAGAGTCACCAGAGGTGATTGGCAACTGGTGATGTTGGTCACACTCTGCGTGTAAAGCCCCACGGCCATACAAAGAAATTGTGTGATTTTTCAGGACTTCCTCTTTTTTCCTGATTTAAGTTAAAGATACAGATACTTTAGGTGACAAAAGGAAATGAAGTAAAAATAGCATCTTGACTTCTCTTGAGAACTGGACTACATCCTACCTTTTAAAAAAAATCAGAAACAAACTGAGGAAAGCATTGAGAAAACAGAAAGAAAAATCATTTGTCAACCTGCTTTTGTGATTAAAAGGTAAGGAAACTGATCTTGCTTAGATAGCGGAAAGTAAATGGAAGAGGGGTTTCTAGACATGGGGGCAACAACAGGCAAATGATTCCTTGCTTTGAACACAGCACAGTCATACGTTGCACAGATCCCTCCCTTTGTGTCATGCTTCACTTGCAACTTTGAAAACAAAACCAAAAAACCAGATGAAACACCCCAAACTTGGTTATTGTTAATATTTCTCTGTTCTAGCCCCTTGCACACTCATCCAACTGTCACAGTCCCAGCCCAAATATATGCCCACAGGACATAAGAGGATACTCATCTCATCAAGTGACAGATACCCTCTACTCCCGTGTAGGCATGGGTTCCCCTTGCTGGTTGGGTTACTCCATGGTGTGATATGGGAGTCTCACACACTCAATTCTCAGATTAGGTGGTATAATCTCATTATAGGCAGCCTCCTGCTACTGCCCAGAGTCTTAGATACTTCCCTGCAATTTATACATGGAATGAGGGTTGAAGCAGGTAAAAACAGCAAGATGTGAATGTACAGATAAGACTATAGATTGGAACAGTTATTTGGACGAGTGGATTAGTAAATCATTAAATTAATCCTATCACAATGCAGGGGAGAGAACTGTATTAACCTTTAAAGGTCCCACAGGTGTTGTATAGAATGCATCAGAGTTGAGGAAAATGATGAGTTATATGGTTTATCTAACATATATACATACATACATACATATAATTTACTTTTCAAATATACAACTATGGTGATGATTACATTATGTACTTCTGAAATGCCCCTCACCAAATCAGTGCCTATTTACAGAGGTGCCTCACAGACAGTTTTCATATGATACAAATTACATTCAGGAGCCAACTGAAGTAAGCTGAACAAACTGGATATATGGCGCTTTTCTGAATTTCACTGCTCATACACACATGAGATGTCTGACAAAGTATTTTTATTCATATTTGACAACACATCACTTTTCACTGATATCACAAGCACACAGAAGCTGCTCTGATCTCCCAGAGTGAAACATCCTGGTTAAGAAACTTCTAGGAGCATATATACAAACTTTAGGGCACCCCATAAAAAGCAAAGCCCAAGTAATAAAGAGTAAAAATTAGCCGGAATTATTTTCATGTTCTCACTGGTCTCAATTCCAACCCCCTGGAAGCTGCTAGAAATATTGTCACTGCCAGTACTGAAACACAAGAAGACCTCAAGCTGCTCTTGAAATATTACCACAGATTTCCTGATGTGAACTCATTGACTTCAGGGACATGAATGGAGTTTGGTCATGTGTCTTCCATCTCCCTTTAAGCTGCTTTTTGAAATTTCTAGATCTGAGACATGCTTGAAAAACGTATATGTGTGTGTGTATACACAGTTATTTGTAGGCACATATCTCAATTGTTAGTGGAAAAAATTTTGCTCTTTTTTAGGGGAAGTTCAGCATGGTGAGATTGTTATGCCTCCTTCATCAAATGTTAAAATGTCCACATAAAACATATCCATATATGTCAGGATTTGGCATTTCCAAGAAACTGTCCAGGTGTTTCCCCTGGGCAGGAAGGGGAATGGGACCGCAGCCCACCCTATTCTTTGCTACTCCTCAGGTCCAATTTCAACCTCTGAAAGCGTGTTGCACTTACAAAGTTGTTGTTGAAAAGACAGCTGTAACATAGGATTTCCATGCTTAGTAGAAAGTTTTGTGCTGTCTGATTCCAGAAGTTTAATAGCCAGAGACCCAAATAACCAGATGGTTATGTCTAAGTAGTGTAAATGAAATATAAGAGAATTTGGGCGATATTTTCTTGCTAGAAAAGAAAACCTAATTTTCACAACTTCCTTTTGTGAATTCCAATTTTTTAATTTCTTTTTTTTTGTAAAAGCCCATATCATTGTTCATGACTGGTGAGTTTGCCAAATTTAGGCCAGAAGTCATTGAGAAGACATGTGACATCCTGCGAAGCAGAAGTCACGAACCTATACTGATGCCCATTACTTGCTTTCATGCCCAACATGCTCCTAACAGGACACCTTGACCATGTGTTCAGCATCTAGGTGTTGTGATATTAGACAGGATAGCCAAAGGGTGGTGGTCAATGGGTCTATGTCCAGGCGGAGGCCAGTGACAAGCGGTGTCCCCCAGGGGTCTGTCTTGGGACCGGTTCTCTTTAACGTCTTTATCAATGACATCGATGATGGAATTGAGTGCACCCTCAGCAAGTTTGCAGATGACATCAAGCTGAGTGGTGTGGTTGACACCCTAGAAGGAAAGGAAGCCATCCAGAGGGATCTTGACAGGCTGGAAAGATGGGCCCAGGTGAACCTAATGAGGTTCAACACAGCCAAGTGTAAGGTGTTGCACTTGGGTCGGAAGAATCCCAGACATAGATACAGACTGGGAGAAGAGCTTCTTGAGAGTAGCCCTGCTGAGAAGGACTTGGGGATTCTGGTGGATGACAANGAGGGCCACGAGAATGATTAGAGGACTGGAGCACCTGTACTACAAAGAGAGGCTGAGGGAGCTGGGCTTGTTCAGCCTGGAGAAGAGAAGGCTGCGGGGGACCTCATTGCAGCCTTCCAGTCCCTGAAGGGAGCTTATAAGCAGGAGGGGATTCAACTTTTTAACAGGGTAGATAATGGCAGGACAAGGGGGAATGGATTAAAACTAAAGGAAGGAAGGTTTAGATTAGATATTAGGGGGAAGTTTTTTACAGAAAGAGTGGTGAGGTGCTGGAACAGGCTGCCCAGAGAAGTAGTGGATGCCCCGTCCCTGGAAGTGTTGAAGGCCAGGTTGAATGGGGCCCTGGGCAACCTTGTGTATATCCAGGCCTGAAGGTTGGTGGCCCTGCCTGTGGCAGGGGGGTTGGAGCTCTATGATCCTTGGGGTCCCTTCCAACCCATGCCATTCTATGATTCTATGATTCTAATATATATAGGATATACATTTACTAATATGTAGATGAAAGTATAGTTTCTAATAACAGACTGTAAGTACTGCCTGGGTTTATTGAGGTAGATTTCTTACAAAGCTAAAACTGAAAGCCTTCTGACCTGAACCACAGTTTTTGGGAAACCCTGAGGTTAGTCTGGACACAGGCAGATCCCCAAGGGAATTGGGTATTTGCTAAGAACCGTTCGGGACACTTGACTGTGTCAGATTCCAAAAATATCACATAGCATCAAACTGTCTTAAAATTTCCATTGGGGACCTACTGCTCCCTTGTCTAAAATATTTGTAACAAAACAACAACATCAACAACAACAACAAAACCCTACCCGAAAAAAGTCCTGCAGGGATGACTAAGTTGCATCAGTTCTCCCAGAGGTATAATGTATACAAATCAAATCAAAATATAAATCATTCCACCCTGTTGTGGGGTTTATGCACAGTTTCTTTTAATAAAATATGCAAATATTTTGCAGTAAATTGATTTCCCAGTTTCAGTTCTCTTATCTCCATATTTATTATTCATGATTCTTCTACTCCCCCACTTGAGCAGATG
>VZTU01025305.1:0-49129 GCA_013400835.1 Zapornia atra | reverse complement strand
AAAAAAAAAAGGAAAAAAGCTGTGTAGAGTTCACTTGCTTTTAGGAACTAGCTTTATTATTGTTATTATTAGCACAATTTTATACTCCTAGGAGTGAAAGATAAATGTAGATATTACTTCTAATCTCAACCAAAGCTAAGAGGTAATACAATGACACCCTCTTTAATGCAAATCACTGCAATAAATGACTACATAGCCCAAGTGCTCTACTGCATTACAAATTGTAATGAAAGTTTGAATTGCTGAGCAAAATGACTGTTGTTTAACCTATGACCAAGTTGGATGGTATTAGTTCTCTTGTTAAAGGTGTACACACCATGACTGCACAGGAAATAAACCTAAATATTTCAGATATCTAAACTTGTTGTTAAAAAGGGTTTCTGCTTTAAAAAAGAAATAATGAAAGAAAATAAAAGAAAAAAAAAAAAAAGAGGAAGACTACATTTTCTTCCTACAGGAAAGCAAAGAGCTAAAATTGCTGTTCAGTTTTATATTGCATGAACCAATGCATATCATTCCTGTTTTCCATCACTATGTAGTTAAAAAGTTCTGCAGCAGAGAATCAGGACTGATCAAACCTGAGTGCGCTGTTCTGGTTGCTCCTGGAATAAAAGACAGAAAGATGAGTGAGCCACTAAATGTCAGGGTGGTGGAGCAGGCGCAGCTCCTCACATGCCAGGAGAAGGTCAAATGGAAAGGAGAAGAGAAAATAAGACTATGAAAAGGATGAAATATTAGGTTTCAGTCCTACATGGAGAGGACCCTATAGCACTAAAGTTTAAATATAACTTACTACAAACCTATGTTCCAAGTAAGCTCCATTTTTGCCAGCTTTATACAAATGGAGCAACTTTCAATTTCATTAGGCATAATGATTTCTTCCCATTAAGAACCTCAGTGGATAACAGGTCTTATTTTTAAAAATGTGTCTGTGATTTAGCAATCCAATTTCCTTTTGAAGGATTTAAAAGTTTTATTCCTTTACAAACAAAGAGCTGGGCCTGCAAACAGTTTGATAGGAATTAGGGTTGAGTAATAAACCCTTGAGGAAAAGAAAGATTTTTATAGATATTCTAGGTTTGTTGGACTGGCTCAAGGATTAAACTACATTTTCTTCTGATAGTGCACTGCCTTATAGGAGTTTAGGTGGCTGTAACCATGAATTTTGATCTTCGCAGAAACAACATTTTCATCTAAAAATTCCTCAGAAGAAAAATTCCCAACAAGACCCTAAGGTGGGCTATGTGTGAGAAGAGGGCTCTGCGAGGTTTGGCCCAAAGCGCTGAAGATCAAATTCTCTCTCAAGTCAAAGAAATTGTGTCAGCACAGAATCTGGCCTTAGGTAGCAGCAGTGAAAAGAGACTACATTGCAACTGCATTGGCATTGCAAATCAGATAGGGAAGGAAAACTTCACAGAAAGACCTTAGATTTCTTTCTAATCATTCCATTTCTTCTCTGCCAAAAAATAGGTGGGGTTTGTTTCCGCACTTCAGCATCAGTTTTCACCTGGCATAAATCCTCTGCTTTAAATGGAATGGCGTCATTAAACTGACGTGATGACGTGGAAAGTCTTACTCAAAGAGCTTCTAAGGTTCATCTCCTCTGCAGTGGTGCACACCAGGTCCTAAAGCAGAGGTCAGGTATGGCAGTGGGCCAGGGAGGAACAGGCTCCAGCCTGCTGGATTTCTTCCTACGGTCAGCTATAGCTCGCTGCTGCTTGGCTATATCTAGTGCAGAACTTTTTTTTATTATTATTATTTTATTAAGATGTAAATTAAATTTAAAAAACTCTGTAAAAGAAAAGTCTGCTCAAAAAAGTTTGTTCATGTTGCAGAGTATTATCTGTAAGTCCTCCAGCTAGGCTAAAAGCCTATCCCACTGCTCCTTGGGATTTCTAGTGAATTAATAATGTCACTGATGAATATTCAAAAGTAGGCAGCTATTGTGCCTCCAAGCACATAATTAATTATTCATTACACATTTTTATTCACTGAATTAAAAAACACAGGGTGCTCTGGGAAATGAAGTGTACTTCACTGCAGGGGCATGAAATTCTACACTGCCCCTTTAAGGATTATTACTCTGTATTTATAGTTGCCAGGGCAACATAAATGCCGGGCAATTAGATCATGGGTTGTCCCTGAAGACTGATGGGATAATAAGCAGTAGTCAAGTATTAAGTTGACCCAGTAAATGTCCCACATGAATAAACCTGGGCTAGGACCACAGCTGGCATCTTTCAAATAAAACTTTTACATTAATATAGTTTAAAAGGTGCATTTATCCGGGAATTGAGCATGCATCCACAGTGGGAAGGCTATGGAAAGGGCTAATACCACTTCCCGGTGGTGGTCCACAGGCTTTGTTCCTTGGGCTGGGCTTTGTGCAAAGTTAGGAGCATATTGAGCTTCTAAAAGCTCAAAAGAAGTGGGGGGAGGCCCACGTTTACCTCCTAAGAGCCAGTGCTATGTGTTGGTGGAAGGGTTTGGGGTTTTTTTCCCTAATTATTCTGCAACACTCACCAGCGGGGGAGAAAATCAGTTTTGTTCTGGGCTTTAAAAAAACAGGTATTAAAATTCCCAAAAAAAAAATTGTACCTATTTAACTGACTATGCTTTTGCTTTAAAATTAGTTTAACAGAAAAATAGCACCAAGACAACCCCTGTAAGTTATTACCTTTGAAAGAGTCATGTTACTGAGAACATTTTTTCCAGACAGTAAATAGTGATCTAAAAATATCAAATGAAAAGGACCAGAGAGATTCCCCCAAACTACATTTTTTTTCAGTTTTGTTGCAAATATCAACTTCAAATTGTTGTTGGCTACCAGCCAGCCCTTTTTTCACTGAATTAATTTTCTGCAAGTCCTTCCATGTAATTTCATAAATTTATCTTTCTCTCAAAACTATTTTCAAGTTAAAAACAACAACAGACTGTGGAGGAACCCCCACACACAGACACACATTATTCAATTTTTTCCCCATTAATACCTGTTATATTATTATTTTTTTTAACTTTATGCTCTCCACTATCCCCACTGGTGACACAAGGTGATAGTTTTATTGTGCTTTTAGATCACTAATTTTGTAAAGGAAAATGGGAAATCATAGCTTATCTCTGCCTGCAGACACTTGGCTATGCTAGAGCATGAAATAGTTCTCAGTTAGAGATACAGTAATGCTTTCTACAGTTTTGTAAAACAGGAAAAAAATTACAATTCCCAGGAAGTACTATATATCCCTCAGTGTAAGAGAAAAGACACATTTTATCAGCGAGTGTGTGTGTGTGTGCATAGATTTATCCAAACATATAGATAAACATCACATTGCCCCAGACAGTTGAATGCATTTGCTCATTCATTAAAATTATGTTTATATATAATGAAATTACTAGCTTTGTAGTGAAAATATTTTAAGGAAGAAAGCAAGTGCTCCAACACAATTTTTCTACAATAGCATTATTTGCCAAAATGTCCCTAGCTTTCAACAGACTACACTTTTAATGATTGAGGTCGTCATACTAGCCAGCAAGCAGAGAGGTGCACCTTCTTTCTCCTCAAGCTGAAAAGGAGGGGCACTGTGAATTGCTGAGGGGGCAAGCTTGCCCAGACTGCTTGGTCAGACACTGGGCAATGTGGCTTTGAGACAATAAGTCTTATGTGCTTAAAATTAAGCCTGAACTCTGAGTCAGGGTGTGGGTATGGGTCACCTTTGTCACATAGAATGGGAACAGCATCCTCATGTGCTCAGGCAGGAATTTGTTTGGGAGAGGGAGCAAGACCACCCTTTAGGATAGCCAAAAAAAACCTGAGCCGCAATACTGAAGGACATTTACCCTGTCCGGGCTCTCTCCCACCACATAATGAACCTGTGGGGATAGCAAAGCCTAGGACATCACTTCTGCTGTTTTCATTACTTACTGTTGAGTCCTGTGTGTATTTCCCAATGACAAGCCAAGAGGTACATGGGAATATTTCCAGGTACAAAATATATTCATTTTCATACTTATAAATATGGATGTGGTTATATTTTATATATGTGTATACAGACACTAAAATGGAAAATGTCTAGAGCAAATTAATTCAGTTGCATTTGTGGATTTGAAATATCAGCAAAATATCATTTCTAGCAATTATTTTTAGCTACAGGTAAATGATACAGGACTGGCTGCTTCAGCAGCTTGTATCTGTTTATTAATTACAAGAATGCAAAAATTTGACAAAAACAATTGAGATTTCTTTCATGGTGTTGTGAATCTCAGGACAATCTCCTCCAGAATTGGCTATTAATTCTCAACTTGGACATAGTCCACAAGAAACCTGACAAAAATCAGCCACAGTGGATGCATCTGCAGCATTCTGGTCTGGTCTGTTGTTTCAGGAATAACAAGCTGATGGGGAATCTCTGTCTTGCTTAATGGTTAGAAAATTTAGGAACTGTCCTAGTCTGCAGGACTGAGCAAGAAAAACAGTGTGATCAAATAGAGATGTTGATAGGCTCATGGGGAGATAATCAATCACTATATTAATAGCAACACTAAAGAGATGGGATTTAAAAGGCTACAGCTTCAGCCAGAGAAGTTATACCCAGTGATATCCCCAGTTACATCTTAGCCTTGTGACCTGGCAGCTCTCTCCACAAAGTCCCAACAACTTCAGCCCAAGGCAAGGAGACATTTTCACCAGTATTTCTAGGTCTCCTTGAAGAAAAGACAGGCTTTGGTGATAACTCTCTACCGCTGCACTGCAGGGATGTGCACTGGTAACATTCAGCTCAAGACGGACAAGAGTTTAGCATGTGACAACTTCAAGTGCTCTGGGAGTATCAGAATACCTCTGTGTGGAAGTGAAAGTTAACTAAAGGGTTGCCCAAACATGGCACCAGCAAGGTCCATTTAGCCAGTTTCCCAGGCAAGATAACAAAATCTCATGCTATTTTGCAAGTTTTAAATTAAGAGAAAGACACACACAGACCTTACAGTGCATGCATCTTACTAGGTCCATGGTAGTGAGATTTTTTGTTTGGCTTTTGGGGTGTTTTATCTTGATTTAACTATTATTGAACATGCAAAATTGAAGCTTTCCTTTTGTAGGAACAGGAAGACCTTCAGTCTTCCATAAAAGCTGACGTAGCTGCCTTTATCAAGTAATTCCTAGAGTTCAGACAAAATAATTATCTTTGTTGGGAAAGTAACTGAAAGAAAACATGAATGGTTTTGCTTTCACTAGAAATGTGGGTGATGGGAGTGCAAAGTGCACAGACTGTATCTGAAGGAAATTTTCTGCTGCAGGATGGCAAGTCATGGTACCCAGCATGATACAACATGAATCCATGATTTCACCTCTCTTTGATGATGTCAGGCACCCTGCTTCCTGGCCAAAGAGTTGTTTAAATACATAACAAACCATTTTCCCAGGGCCCATTTCAGAGTGCTTGGGCCAGAAAGCCCCCACATCACAAGCTCTCACTGCCTGGGCATTACTGCAGTGACTCTGTAACAGCTCCACAGAAGCACTACTGATACATTTACCCAGCCCATCTCCTGCAAACTCATTTCTTCTGCTTCTTCATCTGCCATTCATGCCTATTCCTTGACACTTTTTGTATCAGAAAGAAAATCCTTTTCCAATGCTGATATATCCAGTTTGCTGTTTCCTGATGCCCACCTCCCACAACACTGTGCTGGTATTTATGACAAAGTAAATGTTAGTAATCCTAAAATGTGACAAACTCATTGAGGAAACAAGATGCCCTGTTTTAAGTCCCTTGCTTGCCTGGTGTCTTGTCACTTAAGGTTTGTCAATTGTGTGACATCTAGAGCAAAAGCTCCTTGGGAGACCCATACTGTGTCTCTTCTCTGTAGGAAGTGCTGGGCACACTTGAAGACTAAAGGGACAGGAACAAAACTATCAAGCAAACACAGTATTAAAATTTCTAGCACTCTTTTTTTCCTAGGAGGGACAAATTATTGATATATCTTTATGTACTGAAAGGCCACACTAAGTGGAAGTGTCTGTATACAAGGCATCAGGTGTTAAAACTAATGGAAGCAACTGGCTTTTTAGCCACAAAAAGCACACAGAAGCCAACAGCACATTTACACTGGCAGCGGTAACACTGAAGAGATGCCTACACCAGTTGTGACTCTTGCTCACTCAGTGATCAGAAGCTCCACATCAATGGCACCAGCACCTGAACTAAGTAGCTCTCAGTGACACAGTGCTAATAGAGTTGGTACTTTTGTAAGGTGCTGCACTTCGTTACATGGATATAAGAACATGTCTGGAGATGCCAGCAGTATGTGTCATTGCACAGCATTGACATGACTCAAAGGAGTTATCCAAGATCATGGAAGGGAAAAGTGACAGAACAGGCTGGGAGGCACAGATTTCCTAAATTCTCATCCTGTGTTTAATTCCTCTGTCAAGAACTTCAAGAATATAACCAACAGGTTAATGTACAGTGATGTGAACGCACATTTGCTCCATTGAAGGCATTCTTTATTTAGAAAGAAGGAGCCAACACTGGGAAGATCACATCCCACAGTCATTGCATTATATGGGTTAAAGTAAAGGAGTTTTTAGAGAGGCACTTTTGCCTTCTAGGGCATCCACAGTGCAGCAGCAGGGAGGAGAGGATGGAAAGAACAGGAGGAAAGACTGAAGTTAGCAAAGAAGGGTAAATTGTGCTCTATTAAAACAGCATTACAAAAATTATCATGAAGGAAAATCTACATTCCAGGCAACCTAATTCTTACAGCTGTTCAGGAGCACTTGATGAAATCATCTTTTGAAGGAGTCTGTTAACATGACTTAACAGATCCAGTTAAGCACAGTCTTACGGTTAAGTATATAGAGAGATCTATGTCCATGTAACTCTCTATATACATTGGGAGAACAAAACAAACAAACAAAAAAAAAAAGACATTTTTAATCATCTTTCCCAGCAAAACGAAGGGCAAGAGAGGAAAAGAATAGTAAAAGGAGCTTGTCTCTCCCTCAACTCCCAATCCTTAATTACAATACACAGATAAATAAGGAGACAGGCAGACAGGTAGGCAGAAGGGCACAGATAAAAGGGCATGTATGTTCAAAGGAAACATAATTACCTGCTATTCCCTTGCTCTATGGAAAAAAGTTCAGAGTTTCAATACTGACAGAAGCTAAAAATTGATCCATAGAAAAATGTTCTCTTCACTAGAGGCTGCAAAAGAGCCTCAGCAACTGACACAGAGGAAAGTTGTTCTGAATTCCTTCAGGCAGGTTGGAAGGCAGCTCTGACTTGAATAACGCAAGAGGCCTTTGAGGCATACAGATGCCCTCCTTTCTGAAAAGTTTTTCTTGGAAAGCAAACTTCCTCCTCTCAACTCGCACTTGGCAGAGAGGATTGCAGTCCGGGCTTGCTGTGCATTTCATTCCAGTATCAGTGGACACAGCTCAACAAAAGTTAATAGCTTCTTTCCTGCTCACAGCTTTTTATATCTAACACAAGTAACCAATCCAATCTGCCCAGTCCCTCTCTCAGTTCTTCTTAATGTCTCCTTCCTACCCACCCTAACTAAATTCTCCTTCTCTCCCCAGCCACTGGACAAACCCAGACTTGGAAAATGCAATATTTATTCCTTTCCAAGTCCTGTCCCCTTGTATCACAATGGATTCAAGCACATCTGGAGGTAAACAGATTACAGACTTTGATGTCTACAGTGTACCATGAGGCTTTATTCTCCCTGTCACCCCTACCCCCTGATCTCTCTGTGGGGCAAGGAACAGCTCTTTCTCCACATTTCAACAATACCCAGCAAGATGAAATCCTGACTGAGCATTTGGGCATATGCATACTTAGCAGTAATATTAAGGTGATTTTGAAAGCTCCATTGGCTGGACCAGAGGAACCTAGGTTGGAACAGAGTGTGCAGTTGGCAGGGCTCTGGTGGCCCTACATGTGCTCCTGCTGTTCCTCCTCTGCTCCAGCTCAGCACCAAGTTTCTGCTACTGGTTTTCTATGAACAGGGACAACTGTATTAGAGGTTCTTCTCTGTCATAATCTTCAGCCATGTCCATATTTTCTTTAGAGCAATAATTAAAACAACATATTCACCAGCTGGGTTATTTTTTTCCCTAGATTTAATCTGTTCAGTCTCTGATTTACATATTAAAAGCACTAATTAGCCCCTCAGAGTGTCTGAGCACGGATAGTGCAATAACTGGTCATGTAGTCACTAGAGACCACTCCCTAGTGCTTTTGGTAAGATCTCATGTATACAGCCTCAGTCTCTGGATGGCAGGAATGGCCATGTGTAGAGGGTTGTCTGCTTTGTTTCATAGCATTGAGGGACTGTAGTGCCGGATTGCTTCATTCTTGCATTTTTTCTTCTCTTTGAAGTGTCGTGTTTGATCTGTCTGCTTGTCTGTCAGGTTTCCCCCTCCCCCACTCCCCATTGCGTCAGGTGGGAGAGCTTGTGAGAGGATGGACCGCCTTTGGCCAATGCTGGTGCAGAAAATTCCAATCCAATCAAAGCCACAATGGTCTTTTCTCTCAGTTTTGATGCATCATTCAAATAAACAAGAACTGTACAGTCAAAAAAAAAATCAATAACCCTCTGAGCTGTTCTTCTGGCTAAGGATATTCAGAGGAATCATTTAATTTTCCTTGCATGTTTAGAAGTCACCTACAAAATGGCTCGTTGGTCTGGAAGCAGTGTTGTGTAGCCCCAGGTGAGAGGCCTGAGTCTGAATCCTGAATCAGCTTGTTTCCAAAGCTGCCAGGAGCTGTGAAGCCTGCAGGGTGGGAAGAAAGGCTCTCTAACAGGGTTTTGATACTCAGCTTCTTCCTGGAAACGTGTATAACAAGACAAGCCTCCATTCCTCAGCAATCATTGTGAATACTCCCTGGTTTTAGAAGATGCAGAAGGACCCATTACTCTGGAAAAGGTACAAGGCTTGTTTCCTCCCATGCAGTGCTACCACATGAACATGACACTTTTTGGGTTAGGTGACAGGAGCTGGTATCACCACATGACATTGCTTCATGACACCAGGCCCCATGGAGGGTTACTTGTGCCATATTTTATCACTATGTCCCTTTGGGAAACACAGCAGAGCAATTGGGCACCAGACAGGGGCATTTCTCCCTCTCCTGAAGAAGCTCTGCCATGGAGCAAAGGAAATTTCTGGTTTCTTTAATCCAAGGAAGCAAGAATAAATTATCTAAATCAGTGCCAAGGGCCTTAAGAGGTAATAAAGTTCCCCCCATTGCTATAGCCATGCATCTTAAATAATCTTGCATGAATATCCTAACTCCATCACCTTCCAGGTGAGTAGTTTTCAGAGTGGGATCTTGTCTTGAACCTCAGTTTGAGTAAGCCCTAACACCAGGAAAATGATTACTGAACAGGATTCTCCTTGCTCTGGTTATTAGCTGATGAAGGAGCACTAGCCATAATGTGGTTAATCCCTAAAAGGGTTAAGTCTATGACTGTTACTCATGGACACTAGGTTAATGTGAGTACTCAGAACAGCAATAGTACAGCCCAGGGAAAGGTGGCATTTAGGTAGATAAAAACAAGCCTGGGTAGAAGAGAGCAGGTAAAATGAGTACTGCTCCAAGTTCTTGTCCTGAGTGAAACTTAGCGTTGTGATTCAAATAATGATTTTTGGTGCAGTTATGTTTCTTTGCCTAGAGGAGCCCTAGAGCCTACAAGGAGTTGCAGTACCATAGAGAAAAGAGGCAGATGGCATCTATGTAAGCACCAGAGGGTTTGGCCAAAAATCGAGGGGAAATTGTCTTGGCTGTGCCACCATCTTTGCTAGTGATTTTCTTCATAACAACACTATAGGTTTCCAAGAGTCCCATTTCAGAAGAGGTTTTTTAAAAAGCTTGGATTCCAGTGTTACCAGGACCCAAAGTTGCAAGAGACCACACGAGATTGAAAAACTGTAGCTTCCAAAACTGTTGACCTCAAGTTAAAGTGAAGAAATCATATAGTGGAATGTAGGTCCGGTGACGCACCTGTGTAAACCACCCTCTGCTTCCAACAGAGGCAGATAGCTCTGACATTTTAATATTTCATGCAAAGAAAATAAGTCAACAAAATCCATTTGATTTAAACCATAGGCTCCCTGAGGCTATCAGAACAGATCCTCTGTCTACCAAGGAAACTGTTTGACTAATGCCAGATCTTCTAAGATGCCTCTCCAACCTTTAAATGGGCCGGAAATGCTCAGCAGACGTACTGTTCTGATTAGTAGCTTTGAAATTACAACTGAGGCTCGTCTACGCAAACACCATTATCCACAGTGTGTATGTCAGTGATTTAGTAAAAAAGTCCCAGTCACAGGTGACCAAATCCCATAAAGAGGAAAAGAATAACTGTTTAGGAACTACTCCTTCAAGACAGGGCAAATCTTCTCTGGAATAGGTGAGAGTTAATGAAAGTTTTCCAAAGAAATCCTAGTTTTACTGTCAAATCTTTGTTGAGCAGTATCTCAGAGACCTCCAGAGACCCTCAAATGGGAGGCATCATTTCTTGCACAGATTTCCTTTTAAACAGTGTGTCTCAAGACTTGCTTTTTAGCCTCTGTGATAATCCAGGCAGCTAATTTTCCCCAAGCTTCCTAATAACTGAAGACATATGTTTTGCTTTGATACAGGTTTGATTGAATGAAAAGATTGGCAGGAAATATAGCTCGTATTTACCAACTAGACAATAACAAAAAGTTAGAAGCTTTCAGTATATGCATTCAGTTTGGAATGATCTGCTAGAGAAGTAGGTTGAAGAGCTCCTTATAGCCAATGTTATTAGCTGGTGTAAAACTTTAGGAAATAAACCACCTTTGTGCTTCCCTGTTGTACCTGCCTTAGAAGCACATGGTCTCATGCTTCTTCCTTCCCGTTCCTCTCATGCCTTTTTCACCTGCAGCTGTCAAATGAGGTATCTTCTCCATTCCTATTCCACTCAAGTAACTTTTCCACTTCTTTTCCTGCTCTTTAAACCTGTATTGGGTCTGGCTGAGATGGAGTTAATTTTCCCTATTGCAGCCCCCACAGTGTTGTGCTGTGTGTTGGTAGCTAGGAAGGTGTTGATAACACACCAGTGTTTTGGCTACTGCTGAGCAGTGCTGGCACAGCACCAAGGCTGTCTCTCCAACATTCCCCCCCTTGCCAGTGGGCCGAGGGTAGGCAAGATACTGGGAGGGGACATAGACAGGACAGCTGATCCAAACTGACCAAAGGAATATTCCAAACCATATGACATTTGCTCAGCAATAAAAGCTATGAGAGAGGAGGAGGGTGGGGAGAGACATTCATTATTTACATTTGTCTTCCAGAGCAGCCACTAAGCATACTGAATCCCTGCTTCTCAGGAATTGGCTGTATTTCTCCTGCTGATGGGAAGTACAGAATAAGTCTTTTGTTTTTCCTTTGCTTCTGGGCACATGGCCTTTCGCTTTTGCTCTATTAAACTGCCTTTATCTTGAACCACGTTTTTTTTCCCTCTTATTTTTCTCCCCTCCCTGTCCTACTGAGGAGGGGAGCGATAGAGCTTGGTAGGCACCTGGCACCCAGCCAAGGTCAATCCACCACAAAAACCTTCTGCTGTCACTCTACCAATGTCTTCTCTCCTTCCTTCTGTTTTCCTCGAGACAATATAACTGGATTTGATCTCATCCCTGTGTTTCCAGTCCCTGCAATCATAGTGCCATTTTCAGCATCCAGTCACCTTGGTGAGACTCAGCGTTTATGCCCAACCTTTTCTCACAATCATCATAAAAGCTGTACTATAGGAAGCAATAGACTAACAGCTCAAGCAGCATGTTCTATTTCCCCTTGCCAGTGTGTCACAGCTATCTCTCCTTATATGCAAGTCATCATGCTGAGGGTACTGTTGTCTGTAAGCACATTGGAGGTGTGTAACTTTGAGAAGTGTAGGGGACAAGGGCTCATTATAACTGCTTCTGTGATGCCCTGTACAGAAGTAGCAACCTTCAAGTTTCATTTTATAGCAGTCCTTTCAGTCTCCCTAAAATGGCAAAGCAAAACTCAGTTGCCGCCATTAAAGCCACACAAATTCTTGCCTTAAAGCCACACAGTAATGCAAATTCTCAGCCAATCCATGAACTGCATCAGACTCACTGCACTGCACAGTATCTACATTAGCCTTCACTGTCTTGGTGGAGCTGGCCTGACAGTGAAGTCTGCAATCAAATAAGATCAGGTGAGCAGCCTGTGACATGAACTGTGCTGGAAATATTTCCCTAACAAATTAGCTCTAACATCTCACATCCTGCTCTAGACCTCTAGATCTATTTCTTTCTCAAGTTTTCTCTTTGTTTTATAGATGCAAGCCCATGTGCATCCACAGTTGAGGTAACTAAGACCTTAACTCACATCACATGTTTGCATTCTCATTGCTGAAGAATGCAAGGCTTCCCTTCAAGTGCCTGCTGCACTGTTACACACAGCATATGTGTAATTACCTTAAAACAAAACTCAGACTTAACCGCTACCACTACTAATTGTTGGTTAAGACAAAGCCTTGCACTGATGACCAGAATATCCTTTTCTCTGTGCTGTGCAGCTCATTCCAGGGTCTGCAGTCTGGATCGTGATCATCAGTGAGCTAGCGGAGTAGTTCTTACTAAGCAGGCCAAAGTCCACAGTGCCACATTTTGGTAGCAGAAAGATGTTGCTGAAAATAATTGGGCCTGGCAGCACTCAATTGGTTTCCAAAACTAGTCCATTAGTTCCAAGGCTCACTGAGTGTTTGGTTGCTCTGTAAACCAGCCACATGCCTAGATATTGTGCCCAATTAATCTGGAATGCGTTTGATTTAACAATGTATATTTGCAACAAGCTGCTTCTGTTAAATAAATAAATAAAAATCCTTTGTTTTATCCCAGTTATACCTCTTTCCCTTTCTCTCATCAGCTGTGTGGCTGCCAGTGCCCACAGGTATTCCTCAGGGATGTGGTAGGAGACAACAGTACAACTGGCTTCTTGACAAGGGAGAGGTGGCCTGCCAACTGCTACCCATTGACTGGAGTGTGTGCTTGGCTCTGGGAGGCAAACGCTGCTGCAATATGCTCTCCCTGGAGAAATCCCTCCTCAGAAATCATGACTAGTGCTGAAATGCTCCCAGATCTCACTGCACTTCTAAAGCATGGACATTGAGCATCAGGGGAACCAGTTAAAAAGTATGCATTTAAGTTGTTTGACACAATAATACTGTGCTTTATCCCAACACCGTTTCTGCATTTTTTTAGTTGTTTTTCTCTGCATTGAACCCCCGTTACCAGTAACCACAAAGACAAGGCAGAGCCAGGCTCCAGATGAAGGCTGTCTTCTGTCCGGTTTTAAGATGTACTATCCTTGGAGAAATGAAGATTGTCCTCAAACAATTTTTCAGACAAGCAGCAATGGAACGATTTTACATTTGCTTTGCTGGACTCTTCCTTCCCATAGCTTGTAGTCCCGTGTAAACCAGTTCTGTTAACATTACACCTTAACACAGACTCACAATATGGAAAAAGGTACCTCCTCTCTAACTTGCAAAAGAGTATATTGTTAGAGTTGTCTGATTCGGCTGGTGACCACAGTCATTATAATGTGTGGAACACAGTTACTATGATGTAACTTAAAGCTCATTCCACTGAAAGCAGAGAAATCAAGGCAGCTACTAGTATCAATGATATCTCTAAGAGCACTGTATGGTTATAATGATTCCTAAAACTTCCAACATTGGAAAAGCCAGAATTTACCTACATGAATGGGTTTGAAGAACACCTGAACACAAATACTGGGAAGCATCCTTGCATCTCAAGTATACTACATTTCAGCAGCAGGAATGCTCAAGTTTCACCAATAGCCTCGATGACCTTGAAAACAAAACAGAAGAAACCAGATTTAGTTTCTTACTCAAGAGGACCCTAAACTCAGTCTCTATTTTTCCCCAGCCTACTTCACATTGCACTGTTAGGTACAAGTACTGGTGAGAAAATTCAAAAATATCACATTAGTGATAGACCCTAAAAGAATTAAATGACTTAATGCATTATTCCTCATGGGATACCAGCAACTTTTAATCAGTACGTGAAATATTTCTTCCCACTAGCTAAGTAGTTTGGGAGGAAGAAAGTTGATTTAAATACGATTGTCCCAGTTCAGCCAGCCCAGCCTCAACTTCTGAGCAGTGTTATCAGACACTGCAATTCAGCAACAGAAGTTTCACTAGATTGTCTACTTCCAAATCCTACGTCCTCTGATCAGCCCCCCACTTTCCTTCCAGCAGACAAAGTCTGGAGTGGGGAGTTTCCTTCCATCTTTTGTTGACACCATAGCCAAAAGAGACAGTATGAAGCACAAACCACCTCCGGGCACCAAAAGTCCCCCATCTTTGTGCAACATAGGTCTTCAGTGGGAAGGGGCTGGTTTTTTGCATGATTTCCAGACCGATTTTCCTTGTGAGGGAGGGGAATGACAGTGCTGGCACAGAGTTATCCTCTTGGAGCATTTTACCCTTTCACAAAGCTTTCCCCAAGCTGTGCACGATCCAGCCCTCCAGGACAGCTCACATTTCTGACCAGATTGTGCACAAGGTTCCAGCAGCCGCCTGGAAAGTCACTCCAGCAATTAAGTGTTGGTAGATTTTTTTTATTATTATTTTTTTTTAAATACGAAGGATATGGCCCACTGTGCGGGGTATTGCAGCCACCCTCCCTGTCAGGCCATTTCACAGTAGTATTGTGGCGCCATGGAGAGGAGCTAATTGGATTTGTTGTCACCTCCCGAAGCTGCCAGGAGCTCACGTCTGCTCTGGTTACAGATGAAGACATCACGGTGACAGGCTTAGAGATGGCTCAGCTGGCATCCTAGGGCCACTAATAGAGCCATGTTGATTTAATGTCCGAGTGGAGAGGTGCAGACAAGCTGTTCAAGTTTTCTATTCCAAACAAAGCAGAGATCTGTTATCAGTTGTCTGCGGATCAGTAAATAAACTTCCATGTGGCTCTCACAGCACCTAACCATCGCTACAGAAGAATGACAAAGTATTTTAACATTGAGATGGTACTTTTAAATGAGAGCACTGTCTCTATGGTTTATATTGCCCTCAGGGAAATCAGTTAATTCCTTCATACATAAATTTTACTTAACTATGTAATTATGGATGAATCCTATTAGTCTTTAAATTGCTCACTAGTTAAAAGGTGTGCGTGTGTTTTCTACATCTCTTTTTTGTGGAATGTACAGATCATCTGCACTTATGAAGATTAAAAGCCTATTTGGGGATTTTTGTTTGTTTGCTTTTCTGCTTTTCTTTTAAGTGAAAGCATAGAATTTATTCGAAGGGTAGATCATGATTTTTTTGCTTCTTCTGTACTGTACTATCTACTCAGAGCACAGAACTGGGCTTAGGCAGTGTTTCCTTTATCCTCAGCACTCTCAACATCTCTGTCAGCACTCACCCTGGCCCCTGGCTGTGTTCACGTGGTATCACTCACCTCTCCCTTGCACTCCACGTTAAGTGATCACTCATGCCAGCCTGATGAGCATGAGAAAGACAGCTCAGACAGGACAATGTCCTTTAATATCTATTTTCACAGCTTTGAGTCAAGGCTGAAGTATAGCTCTGAGTAACATTTTTGAGATCTCAGCACCCAATAACATATCAAACTCAGCATCTCCCATCCCAGTGCCAAAATGAAACCCTTCCCTTGGTGACTCAAGGCAAGTGGAGCACTCTGAATAATCCAATCATACCTAAATCTACAGGCATTTATGAAACAGACACATGGTTGCCAGGAGAGAAAGGTGCTTCCACAGTGCCACCAAGGAAAAGTACTGAGACCCTCCCAGATACCACCACCATCATCTCCAGCTAAGAAAAGAAGTGACTCACCTGTTTGTCTGACAGCTTTGGATCAGAGGACAATTCAGGCTGGCAGGGATCTCAGAAGGGCTCTAGCCCAAGCTGGTGCTCAAAGCAAGGTCAGACTTGATCCCAGACCAGATTATTCAGGGCTTTCATAGAATCATGGAATCACAGAACATTAGGAGTTGGAAGGGACCTCAAAATATTATCTCATCCAACCTCCCTGCCAGAGCAGGTTCACCTAGACTAAATCAAACAGGAGCACACTCATCTGGGTCCTCCTTCCTGCCCTTTTTGAAGGCTGGAGTAACATTTGCTTTCCTCCAGTCCTCAGGCACCTCTTCTGTTTCCTAGGATTTAGTAAGGATGATGAACAGTGGCCTAACAATGACTTCTTCCAGCTCCCTCAGCACCTGTGGGCGTATCCCATCAGGACCCATGTATTTATGAGTGTCCAGACAGCTTAATTCATCCCTGACCCAATCCTCATCAACCGAGGCAGACTCATCATTTATCCTGATTTCCTACAGGGCTTCAGCCATCTGGGGTTCTTGCAAACAGTCTCCAGCATTTTAGACAGAGGCAAAGAAGGCATTTAGTAACTCTGCCTTCTTACTATCTTCAGTCACCAGGGCAGCCACCTCATTCAACAGAGGGCCTACATTGCTTCTAGCGTTAGTTTTCTCTGCAATGTAGTTGAAGAATACATTTCTATTTGTATTCTGTTATCCTTGATCTCCCTTGCAAGGTGTAATTCCAAAAAAGTCTTAGCTTTTCTAGTCTACATGCCCTGACAACAGTCTCATGGTGAAGGGAAGAAAGATGTCACCTGTGGAGGAAAGGTGCTTTCGATATGAAAATGGCCTTTTTCCAGTCCCTGACCTACTGCCACAGGTACCCAAGGTCATATGGGGCCTGAACAGGCAAAGAGCAATGTTTGAGAGTCTGAATGCTGGGCAATTGTATCCTCTCTGCTCTGCCAATGCTTGATGTAAGCCAGATGGAAAGCTGAAGATCCCATCACACAACTAACAGGAAGCAACCTTGTGAATAGAAACAAATCAGGAGAGGAACAAGGACCCCTCCATTAATACTTGAGTACAGCATTTCTCATCCACAGACTGAGGGATTTTGTAAATGATGCTGTTGTTATGCTCATTCTCTATGCAGAGTAGAAATGTGTTGTAGCTTGCTCCAAGTCTTTCATTAGCCCAGCAACAGTCAGGAGTGTTGTTCCCAAACTGCTGAAATCCACTTATTACCCCTCAAACCGTTGTCCTTATTTGTAGAGTGGGCAAGGCCTCTCTGCTCCACAGAGCACTGCAAAAAAGCCTCAAACTAGCAGACAAAGCCAGAAAAATTGAGCAGACTGAACATGCTCTCTCTCCTCTCCCTCTGAGGGCTCTGCTGGGCCTCTGCTGTGTTTGGGGCAGCTGACCTTAACGAGAGGCAGAACTGCCAGTCGTTACTCACTCATTGCTTTCAACAGAAGTCATGCCCAGCTGTGCATGACCATCCAGAGGGACATCAAGGAGCCTCTCAGCTAACAAGGCTCCACCAAACAATCTGGTGTCACTGCACAGCAGCACAGCAGAGATGTAGTGCCTGCAATGCTGCACACCATCAAGGAGGACATCCCAGATCCAAACCAAGTGCTACCTCCCCTAACAGCGGGGACCACACTCCTGTAGGCAAGGATGGGAGGTAGAGGCACCCATGTACCATCAACAATGATGAAAATGCAGCTGTTTAATATGGTGCTGCCTAGACCATGCTTCACAGACCCCAGGCAGATTGCAGCCTGCAGTTGGTGGAGAGACTGGAGCAGTTCTGAGAAGCAAACACTGGGGAGCTAAATGGTCACCAGAGGAGGGCGAGTCCCTCCTGGCAGCCTGGATCTGCCTCTTTGGAGAGACAGCTGGGCAATTACTTCTCTGATAGTCATGTGGAGATAATGAAGAGACCCACTGGAAGGCCATTCTGAAAATTTGCAGCTGACCTTAAAACATGGTTGTCCTCTGCATGTTGTTCTCTGGGGTGTGGATGAAGCCTCCACATAGAGCGAAGAAAACCCTTTGACAAGCTGCCTGCAAGTCCAAGCCAGAAGCCATTGCGGGAATGGCCCAAGGACAGGAGCAATGGTGGATTTTGATGGCTTCCAAAACTCAGCTGTTGTCCCTTTCTTGGGAATGCAGATAGAGATTTTCTGTGGTACTGCACACTAAATGATTGGATGATGAGGACAGGACAACCTTAGACTGAATCCTCCTCAACCAGTGGTGCAACTGCTCTCTGAAAACCTGTGGAAAGGCACAGTCTCCCACACGCTGACCTCTCACACCTCGAAACTCACTTTTTTAAAGTGCCATCTTTTTCTTGCCAGGCAATAAGTTTTCACCTTTAACACATTTTCATTTTGCTGGCACAGCAGGAACTGTACTTGGAGGAATGGTCCAAAGCAGGGACACCACTTCTCAACCCTTTTTTTTCTAAAGGAAAGCCTTCTGTCTGGTTACAAATGTCAGTAATCTCTACCGACAGTTACAGTCTGGAGAACTTGGACAGATTTTTCCTCTCTTCTCTCTAGGCTCTAGTTCTAGCTCCTTTTGATAATCTTCCCCAAAGCTGTTAGGACAAATCATTCCAGCTTCATCTACATTCCCTCATATTAAACGAGCTAATTTGTGTGTTGTAGAGTCACTGAGTAGATTAAACAAAGCCACCCGGCTGGAGATACAGTGCTGTACTCCAGATTTCTCAGGCTAACCATTTCTTCTGAAAAATAATTCAAAAGGATTTGGAGTGAGATCTGGATTAACTGAATTAAGATAATTCTGGGTCCCAAAGGCTGGCTGGGATTTACTTTTCACTTCAGGTATAAGAAAAAGAGAGTGTTAGAAAGAAAATGTAAGAAAATTATGACTGTAGATATAGTATACAGAGGGAAAGGCAAGAGATAGGGAAGGTAAAATTACTATTACAGCTTTTACCTGCAGGTCTCTACAGCAGCTTTAGACTTAGTAGGGAGAAGAATTTGTAGCATAAACCTTGACTAAGAGGACAGTAGCAGACTTCAAATTCCCACATTTCTTAAGGTCAAGAACAGTGTCAAAAAACTCTACAAGCAACCTCAGGAGCAGCAGGTCTCCTACTACACCTGTGTGGAAGCTACAGACACCTTTTCCAGGTCCACACAACTATTCACTATAGCTTTTTCTTGGGACTAACCCCATACTTCCAGTGTCACCTTACTAATTCACCAGGCTATGCCAAATCAGTCTCTGTCTTACCCAAATGACCAGGACAGTCCTTCAATACAGACCTACATTTTGATGTACTTTTGCTCACATCCACAGAACCCCACAAATGTTAATGGGGAGGAATTAATATCTAATCAGTGGCTGTTTGTATGTGTGTCAGCACAGACTGCCCCAGCTGTGTCCAGAATTTGGTTTCAAGATGAGTAACCAGAAGCCAATTTCATCAATGAGAAGGCAGAACAGGAGGAACAGTATCTGAACAAACAAAATTATCTAATATCGCTCCCTGTGCTACAGGATAGCACTTCTAGAGAACACTAAGGAAGATGAACCCAGCTCATTTTCAGCTTCCCACCTTTCATTCCATTAATAAAGCAGTGAAACAAAAGACCATGTGGCCTTCTTTCTCAGTCACACTGAATATTTCATGCTTTTCTAGAAGACTTTGTTTTATAGTGATTTAGTTTGATTTTATTTCACAGAATCACTAGGTTGGAACCACCTGTGGCTGGTTCGAGAGCTCTGCTGCATAACTTGTGGTTCTCCCTCTCACCTGTGACCTTACTGTTCAGGGCTCCTAAGCCCAGATTTCTCTTTCCTACTGCCACAAAGGGCAGAAATCCTTCACCAAGACTAGGACAATCCTGAGAAGAGACCACTTCTTTTCTACACAGGTAGTTCAAACAAGAGGGTGAAGATTTAATCACAGCAATAGCCAATAAACTTCTGGAAGTTTACTGTAGAGGCAGAAGAAACAAAGGAACTGCTTCTCATCAATAAAAATTAATTCACTTTCACCTCCCCCAAATGGTTTCTTCTCAGATTTAGCAATTAATCCAGTGTTGACATAGATAAGGTGTCAGTCAATCCAGTAGCCACTGGCTCATCACTATCAAGCTGCTTCTCCGGACAAATCAACCTATCTGCAAATAGACATAAATGTAGTAATCCAAACCCTACTATAGCAGTTAGCATTCATGGTGTGCAAGAAGCAGGCTAGGGCAGCTGATCGAAGTGCATCACTAAGCATAAGTATTGAATGACAACAACTTGTAATATGAGAATCATGGGAAAGGAATCCAAGCAGGGTCTAAAAGCAGTGTCAGAGCACAACATTGCGTTACTTGCCCCTTTATGTTGGGGGTTTGTTGTTTTTTTTTACAATATCAGGTGATGTAAAAATAGCACCTTTAGCTGAAGATCATGTTTGGTAAAATGATGTTTAATTTTAAATACCTATGATTCACTCATCACTGAAGTCATTAATGATGTTGAAGATCTGCAATATTCAAACAAGGCAAATGAAGATGATATAGCAACATACCACAAAAGACAAGGAATACTAGATGCAGTTAGGAAAATGGGAAAGTTTTAGATATGCTGAACGTAATTAACTAAATTGGTGGCTCATAAGGGGACAAAGCACATGCCCTCATTCTTACAAGTACTTTCATGTCATTGTTAAAGACACTGCGCCTCACCCAGAAGCCAACCACAGAGTCCTTTCTGTGATGGGGGAGAATTAGCAGCTTCTGAATGGGAAGAATGCCCTTGTTGAGTGCCAAAACCAGTGTGCATTTTCCCTGGGAGCCTCCTCCTTCCTGGCTACAGGGATGTGACCAGGTCGCAGGCTGTGGCAGTGTCATAGCACTAGTCAATTCCAGCTCAGATTTTTCTGTGTTACAAACACCAAACCCTGCTGTTGTGGATTATAATATTTCCATCATGGAAGAAATGTGCATACAATCTTCATATTTGGAGGTATTAATTCTAAAATGAGTCACCAAATAGCTTACGGGCAAAATGAAAGTGTTCAGAGCCAGCAGCCCTGAAGGTGCAAAAGAAACCCGTGTGCTGCTCTTGCTGTTCTTCATTTTTAGAGATCACTTTTGAGCAAAGTTCATTCATGACATTTCATAGGCAGGGCGTCTGTGCCAGCATTTGCGCTCTCGCCTCCCAGCCCGAAGGTCCTAGATTCATCTTGCATCAGATGTCGGCTCACACCCAGCACTGACACTGCAATGAAATATTAGAGAAATGCTGCACTAACCTTCACAGGGACAACCTAAGGGCACACTAACCCTCCTCCAAACATCAGAAATATTGACTTTTTCTCTGCAGAAAAGGACACCTACTCCAAGTCCTGCTACTCTGAGGGTACCTTGATAACTGTGGGTAGAGGGACACAGCAAGGATCTCTGTGGCTAAGAGAGATCCAGGTATAGCAGCTCCAGCTAAGTTTTATTGCTGTGCTAACTTAGTGCAAGAGAGCAAAGCTGGGAAAGGGCAAGGATAAATCTAGCTTCCTTACCCTGCTCACATGAGGACTAGTGTTTTAAGTCCAGCTCCTGGTGAAGCCAAGCAGCACCTGGGGCCTTTAGGCTCTCAAGCTTCATGCTGGCCATCACTGCCCTGGTGCTTCCGACTCAGCCTGCACACTGCCAGGAGTAGCAGGACAGGTACTCCTTTTGGCTGTGCCAAAGAGAAGGATGTCCCTGCACAGACCTCAGTAGATTTCCTCTGCTTCTCCCTTTGGTTAAGCTTGCAGAGCCTTGAAAGATATCACACCTAAACTTTGTTTCCCAGTCAAAAAAGTGAATTTCAGCTCCTGGTCTCATAGCCTCCCTTTAACCCAACTACCCTGCACCTCCAGAGTGGGTAACTATTACCCCCTAACATGAGCAAAGTTAAGTTGACAGGGAGGCCCTAAAGGAAGCCCTAAGGAACTGCTCAGATGGGTCCTGGCCAGATTGAGAGGCTGTTCTTGACATGCAGACTTTAACTTGAAATCCTTTTACCCAATATGGGCTCTAAGTATCCACTTAAACATGACCATGATAGTATTATTTCAATGATGTCAGTGCCCTGAGAATTCTGTTAGTTGTTTTGCAGAAAGTGGTCTCATATTTGTACAGATATATATATGTGTGTATATGTATATAATACATCCATTTTGTCCCAATGTTAAACAAAAACTTTTCAAATGCAGCTCTAATGGCAAGGCTCTGCGAGGCACAAAAAAACCCAGACCCCGACTTCATATGCTAATATTTGTATCTGTACATTTAGAAGTAACAACCCACCCACCCAGTACAGTACTGCTTTTTCATGTCAGTAAAGACTCCCACTAACCTCATTTTCCTAGACTTCTACCACTTCTCTCAGCCCTCCTTAGTATCCACATGTGGCCTTGCACCATGCTATTCAGATGCACCCATTTCCCCTCTGTGACACTGCAGTGTCTAGAGCAGTCACTAGAAACCTTTAAGTTGCTATGTAAATAAAGCCAACCGAAGCCCTACGCAAAAGGTTTTCTTGTGCCTTTACTCTGCAGTGGGTTTCCCTTAGCTCAAGGAAGCGAGTTTGCTTTCAGGAGTACATCTATTCCTGGCAAAGCTCTGTTTTCTGTGCCTTGCTGAACTCCTGAACACAGATGTCCCATTTGTGTTTCATTAGTACATCAGCCTCTCTGAGGCTTTCGACCTCTGCACTAGGCAATAATTACCTGGCGCAGACCCATTCCCTCGCCAGCTGGCCTGGGAGCTGCTCTGCTCAGACCAGGGCTCTCTCTGCTGTCAGCCCTTTCCAGTCAACTGGACAGCTCAATCAGCAGAAAATATCAAATATGGTTGTTGTTTAAGCTCAGCCAGCATTATTTCTGCTTGATCTGACAACGCCTCTCCAAAGAAAGATTATGCTTCCTAGGTCTAGACATCAGACAGAAGAGTTAAGATGTCTGACAGGGTTTGTTGAGTTTAGAAGCTCTTTTGCAAGCCATTTGGGCTGGTCATGTTCTTCCTTTACTACAAGCAGTGTTGAAGACACCTCCCTTTCTCAGGCCCAATGATTATTTAATTATTTGTACAAAGTGGAACAGCCCCGAGGAGAGGAAGAGAGGGCTGAGACTCATCTGAGACTGACTATAGTCCTGGACCGAGGGTATTTGCCCATGATGTAAATATGCAGGTTGTCCCCTCCTACATGTATATCCGTGGGGTAGAGGGAATGATTTCACTTTTACAGATTTCAAGAGCAATGCAGATTTTCCTCACCACAGAAATTAACATCTTGGAGTCATTCCCAAGCAATCCTTGCCTGCTGTGCCAGAAACCACACACCGCAGCAGAGGGAAGCCCTGTGCCCAAACCAGAACATCTCTGGCCTGCCTGCTACCTTTACAGCATGACAGCCCTCACTTTAAGTCTTCTGCTATCTGTACCAAGGGAACTTGTACAGAAGTTAAGGTTTAGGATCTTTTTTATGCAACAGTCATCATGTTTCTCAAACAGGGTGGTGTAGATTAAATACAGACAGGAACGGGTGAAAAGATGGTCTAGGTCACCTGGACAGCGTCCCAGGCAAATCTACATGCACAACTTATCAGCTCATCACATTTTAGAGAATATGAGACTGAACAGCATCCAAAGACAGAATATGAAACATGGGTGAAAGGGGAAAAGATAAATAAGACTGATAACTCGTCTGCAAAGAGTACATTCAGGCAGTCTCTAATTTGGTTAAAGGAAACAAAACAGGAATGGTACTTCCTAACTTCCCTGACAGCAGTACCACAACAAGAGTTTCTGCATGAGCTGAAGAGTTCTGGGGAATTCCTACTTTGTTTCACTTAGAAGATCCACTGTAATCCATAGGAGCAAAGGAGGATTTTGTGGACTCAAAGATAACTCTGATAACTGTTAAAAGAAGACAAAAAACATAGCTTGTGATGATCATAGAATTGTTTAGGTTGGAAAAGACCTTTAAGATCATCAAGTCTGACCATAAATCTAACATTGCCAAGCCCACCACATCTACATGTCTCTTAAATACTCCCAGGGCTGGTGACTCAACCACTTCCCTGACAGGTTCCAATATATAATGAACCTTTTGGTGAATAAATTTTTCTAATATCCAATCTAAACCGCCCGTGGTTAACTCTGAGGCCATTTCCTCTTGTTATATTGCTTGTTACTTGTGAACCAAGAGGTCAGCATCCACTTGACTACAACCTCCTGTCAGGTAGTTGTAAAGAGCAATAAGGTCTCCCCTCAGCCTCCTTTTCTCCAGGCTAAAGAATTCCAGTTCCCTCAGCTGCTCCTCATAGCACTTGTGCTCTAGACCCTTCATCAGCTTCATTGACCTTCTTTGGACACGCTCCAGCACCTCAGTGTCTGTCTTGTAGTGAGGTGCCTAAAACTGAACACGGTATGTGAGTTGTGGCCTCACCAATGCCATATACAGGGCGATGGTCACTTCCCTAGTTCTTCTGGCAGGATGCTATTGGCAGTTTGGCCACCTGGGCCCACTGCTGGATCATGTTCAGTCAGCTGTCAAACACGACTCCCAGGTCTCTTTTCCACCAGGCAGCTCTTCCCCAAACCTGTAGCGTTGCATGGAGTTGTTGCGAACCAGGTGCAAGACCAGACACTTGGCCTTGGCCCATTGATCCAGCCTGTCCAGATCCCTCTGTAGTTTTTTACCCAGCAAAGGTTATGCCCATTCAAACCAAGAGCATCCCGTTTCTCCAGGAGAATGCAATGAGAAACGGTGTCAAAGGCTTTACTAAATATAAGTAGACAACATCCACAGCCTTTCCCTCATCTACTGAGTCACCTTATCATGATGATCCAACAGGAGACATATCAGAGACTAGTTGGTTATGTGACTTCCTACAAACCTTCTGCTGTGTATACTGTTTTCAGTAGGCAATGCAACAGATTTGAAAGGAGATTTTACTTCAGGTAAAGGAGCAGGAACTATCACTTCGCTCAGAATCCTCTGTGGACTCTGATTTTTAATATTAAAAGAGATGGGAACAGTCTCAAACAAAAGGTGAATCCTTCATTTACAGGAACATATGGTCATTATGTGTCTATTCTCAAAAGCAAAAAGTTAGAAGTAAGCCAGAGGGAACCAGAAGGTGGAGCGAGTGATGGATAATGTGATCTAGTGGGCCTAATTGAAAAATGTTTGGGTGAGATTTATAATTGAAATACTGATATTGATGAGTTCAATCTATACAGGATAAGAATAACAATAATATTTAGTAATGATGCAGCACTTTTCATCTTTGGAGCTCATTAACTAATTAATCTTCAAAACACCCTTGAGAGGCAGGTAAGTATTATTATTAGCCCATGAGAAAGATAAATCCACAATAGAAGCAGAGGAAGGTGGAATTAAGAGCCAGAAGTGACTGTAATAGGGAGGAGGGTGGAAAATAACTCCCTTAGTCACAGCGAGGAGCCATTCCATTACCAGAGGAAGACGGCCTGACATAGGAAATATTCATACAGAAGTGCCATCCCTTCTTCCACACCAGCGTAAAAGGCACAAAAGATGAGACAGAAACTCAACCAGTGAAGTATAATTTATCAAAGGAAAATAAGGTGAGTCAAAAGAAAGAGTTAATGCAAGCCAAGAATGGCAAAGGGCAACAAGACGCTGAAACTTTCAAACCCAATGCCAAAGCAGTGCTTTTTTGTAGTAGTGAACTGAACTATTGGACTGGCTTTCAATAGGAAAAATAATAATAAAGGCTGTGTTTGTAGACGGTGAAGAATTAGCAAAGGCCTTGTTGATAAAGCTAGCGATAAAACACAGGAACTTGGCTGTGCTGAACGGTAGGCTGGCAGGAGGCTCAGATCACAGAAATCCCTCATATTAAAATGAGATAATTCTTGACATTTAATTCTCTTCCTCTCTCCTCTTATGTGCAAGAGAAAACAGAAATATTGAAGGTAAAAATAGAAAGCAGGCATAACAGTAATCTTCCAAAGAAGGTAGGAGCTCATGTGGGCAAGACTGGGAGGAAGAGCTGTGCATAGATCAAACTATTTGAAAGTTGCCTTGACTTTTGTGTCTCCCACAAAGGGCCTTGTAACTACAATATTACTGTATGTCTGCAAATTGCCAGTAACATTTGTTTTTTTTTATACACAGTTTATCCGACTTAAAAATGAGTATTTGCTCAGGCCAGAATCTCTATTAAGAATAACAAACCAGAGGGCTTAAAGATTGACAGGTGACTATAAAGATAAGAGAAAATCTAAAGAGATAATCACTGCTCTTTCCAAATCTTGGCAGTGTTTAGTCTGTAAATCAAAATAAATTATCGTATTCCTGAAGTTTTTCTACCAAAGCAGGAAACAAGGCTGACCACGGTGAGGAAGGCCAGTGGTACAATTCACTATGGAGATAGTTAGCAGAGGAGTGACCTGGGAGACTTCAGCTTCTCCTTCACATAGATATTAGGACCTGAGTTTTTCACATCCTCTTGATGTTCGTTTTCCATTCTAAACCCATCTAAAGCTTTATATTTTTGTTTTCTTATAATTTAATTAAAAAACCAAAACAAACAAAAGCCCCAAAACCTGTCTTTTAGTCTTGAAACAAAATCTTCTGCATATTTAACATACAAAAACTATTTCTTACCACCCTTCTTCCTGCACACAGGGCTGGTCTAAGAATTTGGGAGAAAGCAAGACTTTCCCCGGGGCGCATCCCAAAACAGAAGGCCAAAAGGTTTTGGAGCAAAGACACGTACAGTTTTCTATTAATAATTATATATCTTAATTATAATAGGACTCATCTACAATTGTAGATCTCCTCATCTACAATTAGAGGCTTATCATGAAGCCTCTAGCTTCTTGCAGCCTACAGATGTGCCACCAAGATGCACACACAGGGTGTTTTCTTCATTCCACATATTTTCATGTCTGTATCAGAGATGCTACAAACTTTGACACGTGCCTTATGCCGCGATACCACAACTTCACACTCAGTCCGGTGATCCAGGGTGAGAAGCAGCACTCCTGCTGTGGAAATTGTGCTGGTTTAAAGGTTCATGAAGGACTCACCACTGTCTGCTTCCCCTGGGGTGGGTGATAGTTCTGCCCTTGTTTCTTTGAAAAAGAAAATAGTTTAAAAGAACTTTGATATTGTTCCTTGCAAGTGCTGAACTCAGGAAATAAACTCTGAGGAGCACTTCGGCACCGTTGCTACTGGTCTGATCCCAGGAGTGTCCACGGTTGCCTCTTCAGTCTCATGCCGTACCATGGCACCTGCATAGCATCTGGAATGGGTTACTGAAAGTAGCCATACAGTCATAGTGCATGCAGAATGTATAATTTTAAAGGGGGAGGGGAAAACAAGGCAAAATATGCTATCCTATGTCCACTAGGTATGGCCTTCAGTGAGGCTTGGTGTGTTCATTCCTGCACCAAGGAGAGGAAAGAAATCTTCCTGCCTTATTCTAGAATAATTTCCATGCTTCTTACTCATTATGAGAAGGACTTTTGATTTAATAAGCTGCTTCACCTCTGCAAAAGAACTCACTCTTTCTCCTAAAGGAGGAGGAGTGGAGGGAGGCATTTACTGTGCTTTTTATTGAGTGAGCCACATGTAGGAAGATCTGAATAATCTTTGGGGGAAAAAAAAAAGAACAGGACATGAATTTCAGAGCATGTGCTTTTGTGTTATTCAATATGACTGATAGGGAAGGATAAGGTTGAAGTTCAAGGCAAGTATGGAAGTGTAATTTCTCTCTGCACAGTCACAAATAGAATGAGTCTCAGCTCTACAGGATTAAATTAATTAAAGATGGATCTTGTGCTTGATGCTAGTTTGATAGAACTAGAGTTTGTAGTGGTTGTATCATGAACATAAGTGGATATCTCTAGTGGCTAGCTAGTATTTTCTTTATACTCATGAGTGTTTACTATGGCACAGAAATGCTAACCGGTTTTATCACACAGTCATTATCATATCTTCTTCCCTTTCTCTCTACTATTCAGGTGTTGCTGCTACAAAATGATTTCATATCAATTAGGAATTCCATTTCCTTCAAGGGGCTACTGAAGGAACAGCCACCTGTAATGCATGCTATTAAACTTCAGCTACTCTGTATCTTCACAACAGAATCTGTTTTTTTTTTAAGCTCCGTGTCCAAAATTGCAAATGTTACCAAGGTATTTTTCCTATTAAAAAAAAAGAGAGAGAGAAAAAGAGAAATATACACTGTACCTGGCTGTGTGTCTGGAAAACTTAGTTCTTATGACACACAGTGGTATATGCTGCAAGAAAAATCTTCTAAAGGTGACTTAAGGATTAAACAGATGTTGAAAATATATCAGATTTTTCATCTAGCATAAAAGTCAAACAGTAGCAAACAAATACTACAGAGTTTCTGTGCTGCTGTTGAAAGCAAAGACATTTCATTAAGCACACTCTACAAATGACAGCTTCTTATCTAAGGGACAGCAATAAGAAACTAAACCAAAACAAACAAGTTTAAACCTTTCTTTAGAGGGGAGCTCTAGTTTCTGCGTAATTTTATAGAAAAAAAGATTATTTTTTTTCCCCTTGTGTACATGAAATAAACCATTTCAGAACAGGAGTTCCAGATGTACCTTCACACCAGTTCCTAAGTAACATTAAGGGGATCTGGCATTTGGAAGGTTAATTTTCTTATCAAAACTATACAAAATCCTAATTTTGCAGAGTAGCAATTTGGAAAAAAAATCAGCAATGGGAAAATGTTGGTTATGCAGCACTAGACATTCAGTACTCAGGGGATCAATTATAAAAACACTCATTCAGCTATTTCTATTCAAATGAACACCTGAAGAGGAGGTCTCAATGGTTTTAAAAGTGTGTGGATATTACTGGATAAATGTTAGTCCAATAAAAGAGATCATCATCTGCTATTTGTGTGCATTTAAGTTGACACTAAAAAGATCTTTGTGGAATATTGCTGCTTCTTTTTCTTTTTGTGTGTGTGCATCTTTTATCTCATATTCCCTTAACACTTTGTGAACTGAAGAAAATAGACCAAATGAGCTGTTCTTTAAGATTAAAGGGGCAGCATTTAGTTGAACACACCTGAATGTGGAAGGAGTCTATTTTCCTCACACTTATGAATATGTAATGATGTGCTTGGAGGCACAGTCACGAACCCCTAATAAGAATTCACTAGTCTGTGTTTGAAAACAGACATTTGCATTTGCCCTCCGGTCACAGTACACGGGTCATTCTTATTCAAAAATTTATTTGCTTTATTTTTCTATTCCCCCTCCCTTTCCTTCCCACCTCAAAATACTTTCTCATTTCTAGGTTTTGTTTTGAGAAAAATTAAAAAGGGCGGGCTAATTCCCTCCAGAACGGTCAGGATTCAATTAGAGTGAGCTTATTCAGGGGTATATACATTTATTTGTGCAAGTGAAAAACTCCATTGTCTGATTTGAGGAAAGAGTATTTTTCAGCCTCACAAACACATTTGCTTTACCAAAAGCACTTGGAGCAGAAACAAAAAAAATCCTTCATAGATGCATAACACGACATTTTAAAAAGTGAAAACTGGGAATAAAGTAATAAAAATAAAGTGATCTAGGTTAGGGATATACTTCATAAAATTGTATTAACACTTAGGAAAAGCTACCACAAAATAAAAAATACCCCAAAGCATCATAAACACTAATACAGTGAGCTAATCAGTGTCATGGTCCGAACTACCAGCTTTGAAGGCACGGTATGCAGGTGGGGAAGAACAGGCTGTGGAGATTGGTACTTAATGACAATATTGCATTTTTCTTTTATAAAAACCTGTTGGGGAGCTACTCCAAAATACACTCAGAATCATCTGTTTTGTTCACTTTCTAAACAGTATGCTGTAGTTTCAAACTAGTCACTGGTGAAGATTTTGCTAAGATTTTTTTATACCCCCTTTGTTCAGTTCTTTCTCATTCACTGATTTTTTCTTCAAAAAAGAGAAAAGGAAAACAACAACAACAACAACGACAACAAAACCCCAACCAAAACCAAAAACCAGAAAGAGTGAGGGAAAAAAAAAAACGTTGCAGCACTTCACTTGTTATCTGAATAACAAGCGTGGAAGAATCAGGCCTGTTTGCCTGGAAAAAAAACCCAGAGACTATTTAAAATAAACAAACAAAAAACCCACAAATAAACCCGAGCAAATTCATTTGCAGAGAATGGAATTACTGAGCTATTGCAAATCACTGTAAACAATTTCAGATGCTCACTACCAAATCCCCATGTTAACACTTATACATTCTGCAGCCGTATTAAAGATTTCATCATCACTTTGCTAAGGGTCAGTGGAAGTTAAATACCCATCCCAAAGCATAGGAGGATTTCAGAACATTCCGACTAAAAGTTGTGACTGATTCGTAGAGGTGTTTGAGCTTGCTGTACAGATGCCAAGATAGTTCTTGGTGGGGCAAATGCATGTGCAGATACACACCTAAATTATAGGTACACCCTCGGTACATCTATAAGCACACGTGCACACGCAGCCACACTCACACGGAGCTTGAATTGATTACAGTTTACTACACATTTTCTAGACTTCACATTACTATCACAAGCGTGACTTTGGTAGGGGAAAAAAAAAGAAAAGAGAGTCTATTGTGGCAGCGGTACTCAAAGAGCAAACCATTATTCCAGATCTAACAGTGACACCTGCAGTTGAGCCCCACACACTAACACGCAAACATCTCATTTAGAAAAATACATCCCTCTCTTTGGATTGTTCGTATCTCCTGCTTAATTATCCTCGCGTACCTCAAATTTGCCTCTCCCTTTGGCAGCACAATCAGTTTCCACACCAGCATGAATCAGCTTTTCCTCTTATAAAGCAAACAGCCTGCCATAAAGTATATAAATAGCCCAGAAAAATCTTCCTTGAGCTGTTTGGTGGGAGTAGAGCTGCCCGTGCATATACATACTCACAGATCTCTCCTCCACAAACAGGCATTTCAGACGAACCACCTGCATGTCTGAAAGGCTCATTTCCACATTTGAAAGATTTAATCACTTTTCTGTTAATTGCAACATAAAGCCTTGCATTCGGCATGAATAAGGACTAGATAACCCGATGCTTTTGATGAATCCCCTTCGTTTCCACTGCTCCCTCCTTGTTTCTAGTTACCAGCTGGTGACTGTCGATGATGTGGTCACTCTGTTCCCCTTCTCTCTCAGCGACTCTGGGAATTTCACTGTTTCACCATTATTTAAAGCACTTTGGAGTTGGGTTGCGGTTCTGTTTGGTCTTTATTTCAAGAAAAACAGTGCTGTGCTTTGATCATTACTCTGAAGGATACTTTTAGAGTCCTAACTCTCTAGCTAAATGATATAAGAAAGCCTATATTTAATTTTTCCTTTTCACTGTTCTCACAATTTACTGTTTATTCAGCATCCTCCCATATACTAGAAAGCAAACTTTTTTCTCACTTCAAATCAGAAACTAGAACTAGAAGGTAAATCTTACTCTTCTGTAAGATACTCTTTTTTAATCACCCATTTTCCTGACCAGCTACACATTTCTAACCAAAATCACTATCTCACCTAAGCGCAGTATGAATCTGGATTTAATTTACAGCTCTTGGTGCTGCTACTTTTGTCATGTAAGCATCTAGAACATCACATATAAACGTGTGTTCACATGAACAAAAAGATTTCTTTGTAACTTTT
Organism: Zapornia atra; assembly: GCA_013400835.1. NCBI lineage: Eukaryota > Metazoa > Chordata > Aves > Gruiformes > Rallidae > Zapornia > Zapornia atra. Next base: position 17,510 of record VZTU01025305.1, on the reverse strand, counting down.
GTCAATATTCTGCTGACTGCCAGTTCAGTAGCAGATGTGCTATGCTTAATGGTGCATATAGAAGAAGCATTCCCTAATCCCTAAATGAACTTCTTATCTCTAAATATATACAGGATAAGCTATCTAAACTCAATTTAGAAACTATGCTATTAAATCTACCAGAACCAAACAGTGAAAGAATATTGTTAAAGCCAAGCACCTGTTAGCAAAAAACAAAGAATCTGAATAAACGAAACATCGCTAACCTTAGATCAAAATAAATCAGCTATAGTTCTACACAGATTAATTTCTATTATCAGAGCATCGTGAACCCCCACGTCTTCATTTCACAAGTGCATACACGCAGTTTTAAACTCCTCTGGCTTTGTTAGCGCCACACACTGTCAGTCACAATTCACAGCAGAGAAATTACTTGTTATCAGATCAGACTTTTTAACTGCATATGAATGCAGATGGATCCATTATGGGATTTAAGAGAAGTGCACACAAAAAAAAGAAGGTAGTGTCATCTGCTGGTTGGATTACAGAACCTGGAAGCACAGCTCTCGGTGCAGAGGTTCCTGCAGCACCACCAATGCCCTTTGTGGCCCCCACTCGTAGCTTAATACAGCACCTGAACATCTTCGTTCATGAAATGAGAGTGTTTTCACCTTCATTCACACCCACACTCTCTAGCCTGGTCCATCAGCTGCTCAGCAAGGATCGCTTTTGTCTCTGGATGGTGAGGAGGAGAAGGCGGGGGATGCTCTGGGACAACCTGGGTTTACCCCTCAATGGTCCCATCCATCTCTCAGGCTGGAGTAGCCCTTCAAGTGAATCCTTGGAGCCACACGCAAGTGTTTGTAGCCCTGAAACCATGGGTCCCACAGCAAGGGCTGGGCAACAGAGACCCACATTAGCTATACAAGTGACTTCTTCCCAGGGAGAATTTCCTTCCCTATACTCCTCTTTTCACCCTCCTTTTATTTGCACTGGAGCAGGGTATCACAGGACCACAGTGGTAAGAAGTCAGTTTCTTTTTCTTTTGGAAAAAGTACTGAAATTTGATGCAAGGAGAAGCCCGTAACATGTCACAACCACACATCACCTGTAACTACTGGAAAACAGGCATTGCCATCAGTGCAGCCACCAAAAGCATCTTACATATAATTATTACCTGATTAAAAAAAAAAACAAAAACAAAACACTGAAGTGTTTTGTGCAGACACACAACTGTTTCTTAAAATAGTTGACTGAGGAGACAATAAAAGCAATTAAGTGTATGGGGATCAAGAAGGAGCCATTACACTCAGGCCCACAAAACAGATGACTCCCAATAGTAACAGCTTGCTAGATGATACTTGCTATAGTGATTAACTCCACCGTAGCCCAGAGGATTCTTGTCTACTTTCTCTGTACTCCCTTCTCCCTCTTATTTCTCTTCCTTTCAGTGTGAAGATCACCCGCTACCAGATATTTCCTGTGTACACCAAAATTCCTTTTTTTTTTTCAACATCTAGGATCAAAAACTATCATCACTGAACTGTTAGCTTTCCAGAGTTTGGTCTAAAGTATAACAAAATCCCAAGAAAATTTGTTGATGGCCTTCTCAGAAACAGTCGCATGTAGAAGAAAACTGAGGATCAACACAAGAAGAGGGCCAAGTTTGGGACCAGATGAGAGGATGGAAAGTCACCACAGAGGTGCATTTCCAAGATGTATTTTATGGCATCTGGCTATGTTTTTCTCAGCTTGTGCTCATGTTATTGTCTTACTACCTTGGGAGAAGTGTTACAAAATCACATTAAAAAAAAAAAAGAAAAAAAAAAGGAGAAAAAACCAAGGAAAAATATTATTTTAAAAGAAAAGGCTATGCATATGCAAAGTTGATTCAAATGCTTTCAGATTGCACCATAGAAAAGCTGTGGCCTAGTTTTTGAAATACATATTTCACTTTATTTTGCACACAGCTGGGTTTATATTGGCACTCAGACTAATATGCAAAATGCAGTATCTTGTATTCATGAATGACTCTTTATAAAATGCCAGGAGGGCACCTGCTTTCTTTTCTTTAAGTCTATATCATGACAAAGAAGAAGCCTGTATTAATGGCCAGCTTCCAGCTCTGACCACAGCCTGGAGGGATTTATGCCAGCTGTACACAGGTTTGGAAGTAAACAACATGCCCCGGTCAAAAGGAGTTTCTCACTCCACAGAAAGAGACTGCTAATGAGATGCAACGTGCTGACGGAGGGAGGGCATGTCAACACTAACTGCGCACAGAGCTGCTACAACGACACACACATAGTGTGCCCAGATGCGTTGCGGGCAGCTTGGTCCTGAGCAGTATATAAGTCTGGTATATTATATACTTCATCCAGTCCTCGCAGCTCTGCTGTAGACACACTAGCAAAACCTAATCCTTTTCCTGGTGGTCCTCAGGCTGCCAGGGTGCCAAGCAAAGTTGGTGGTGGGATTTCTTTTTAAAAAAATAAAATAAAAATTTTAAAAAGCATCATGTGTCAGTGATTTAGAAGGCAGGCTATTGAAACAAGTCCTCATCTTAAGAAGTTGCTTTGTCTACTGTCCAAATCTGACAGGATATGTGTGTGCACTGAACTCTAGATTGTGATGCAAAACTCATCCCTCTCAGGATTTCTCCCCAGCCAGGGCTAAACCACCACAACATTCATGAGACAGCTTGATAGAGAAAGATTTTTCTTTAGTGTAGAGTTGATTAAACACATACTTCAGGGAAAAAAATGTTTCTATATGAGATGTGGACAATAAACATTAGATGTATATGTGCAGATAGAACTTCAAATGGGAATTTTCAAAATCAGACTGATGTATACTCATTATGTGGACATGTTAAAAAACCTTAGAAATTCAGCTCCAGCCTATACAAACTGGAGTTGAACAAAAATGTTTTTCAATTTTCCCACATTAAACTTTTCTACGCTCAACAAGACTGTTCTTGCAATGTACTTTCTAGTTCTGATTTGGATTAATTCTTTTTCCTGACTAAACAAGGGCACCACAATCATCTCAGTGTGCACATCTGAGGTAAGCAAGGTATTGTAAGGTCAAATCAGCCCCAGTTTGATCAGGATGTTATTGAGCTAATAGCTTTCCATCATTACTCTGCTGCGTTCCACGAACCAGTTGATTGCCAGGCTAGAAGTGGCTGAATTTCACTGGGTAGCAACCCAAATACTTTGCAAATGTAAAAAAGAAACTGGAAAGTAACGCATATATATAATAGAACTAGCATGTCTACAATATTACATCAAATCCCCTAATGAAGCTTCCAAGAAAATTAAAATATGTGAAGACAGAACTGTATTTGCGATCAGTTCTTCTAAAAAGGTAATAGCCTTTCCTCCCTTTCCCAACTCCAGTCTTAAGCTTTCTCCTTATCCCTGCATGAGGAATAGAGAGAACCGAAAAGCAAGAGAATCAGCAACTGGAAAACAAAACAGTCAAACTAAGCTGTGTTCACACATTTACCCTTCTCTCCCAACTCCCTGCAGCAGCCTACACCAAGCTTACCAAGGACAGCTTTCCCACTTCCATCAAGGATCAAAACAGCTAGAGGTGTTTATTCCCGGACCAGTACACAGCATAGAAAGCATAGGCCTTCCTGAAGAAGTTACAAATTAACCTTTTGGAGATCTCCCTCTGAAAGATGCAGTTTGCACTGCAAGATCTAAGTTCAGTGACACAGCACCTGCAGCGTTCTGCTCAGAAAACCAGCAGGATAGAAGGAGATTGTGAACTAGTTCTTCATCTCATAAAGATATTTGATGCAGAAAGCAAAAATTTTCTGTTCAATTAGGCTATCATTAACTAACTAGCTGCATTATATATTTTACTAGCAGCAAAAAGAATCAACACAAGACAAGACTGACACTGTCACTTCCTAGAAGGACTCCAAAACATTCCACGCACTCAAAGAAACATGAGAAATGAAGTCATCCTCCTCTTCTTAAGGTCAGACCAGTGTTCTCCATGAAGAAAGCAATGCTCTCATGTGTACCATTTTATACACTCTTCACACACTCTAAACACCACGCCAGGTTTTGCCAAGGCAGGTACATGCCTTCTGCGCTCAGGTGACAACGGAGATTCAATAAAGTTCTGAGGAGAAAAAAAAATCGTGTCAGAAATATTAAGCTTAAGGTTCTCTGAGATATATCTCCTTTTTTCATTATTTCCTCATGCCTACTCCATATTCCTGCTTACCCCAGTCCCCATGTGGAATATTGCATCCCCTCTTCTTAGATGCAGGTACATAGACCATGAAGAGACATTCGGTAAAGCCTGGAAATACTAAAGAAATGGAACCACAGTTTTGAGTCACAGATTTTTTTTCTTTTAATTCATTCACTGGACGGGTTGCATGAAGCAGGCAATTCCATTTGCCAAGACTAGTACCAATTCAGACTTATAGAAGAGCTCTGGGCATTGTCAGAATATGAACTGTAGTTATTTGCTGTATCTGTTTTTCCCAATGAGAAAGTTTGGCTATCATCTGCAGCTATCCAGGAGATTCTGACTTACTCAGCAATTAGAAAGGGGAGTCAGGCCACAAGTTTTCTACCTTTTCACTCGACTGCTGAATTACTAGGCGACCTTGGGCAAGACAACTACTCTCTATCTTCGTTTATCCATCTAAACTGCAACTATTGTATTTATTTAGTTCACAAGGGCCTCAGGAGGCTTAATGAGTGTTTGCAAAAAGCTTTGAGACCATCAGATGAAAAGTGCTTATATAAAAAGTCCGAAATATTATAAAGTCAATGAGGGAAAAAAAAAAATGGATAGGTGCCAAGAGAGTCAATTGGGCAAACGGCTTCTCCTATCAGCATCGTCCATATTTCAGTTTCTAGTTTATCAGTGGAAATAAAGACGGCTGTTTAAATAAAGTCTTGTGCATGATACACTGTGTACAGAACAGTCACTACAGTTTGTAGATCTGAAAACAGTTAGAAAGCTGTAAAAGAACTCTTGGGAAGATGTATATGGTGCTTTGACTCCAACACAAAAGAAGTCCTTCCTCCAGAGTGGTTCTATATAGAAAAATTCCCAGCAGCAGTCAGCAGCACATGCATAGAGTTTAACGTTGTTATATACTGCAATGGACACTGGGAAGCATCTTCTCTTGACTTTTTAATGAGGAAGAGCTTGAATTTAATATCTGCTATCACATAACCAGTGCCTAGATAAATAAGAAACTTCCCTCTCCCCATGGATACTAAAGCTATAACATCTAGATCACTGCTATTAACCTTTTCACCAGGGAATTAGAAGTAAATCCAGGATCCTGAGTAAACTCTATTCCTTGGCAACCAGATCCCCCATCAGAAGACACAGTTCTCATTATTTTCCTCCCAACCTGATGAGAAGTAGTCTTGCGTTGCAACTTCTCACAGAAATGATCCAAGATACTGCAAGACAACTTCACTTTTTGGGTCCTGTTGTACTTCAGTGCTTTACTGGAAGTAAACTAGAAAAAATTGGAAGTTGTTGAGAAAATTTGAGGGAAAATGGGATCACCATAGGGCTCATCCAATTCACTGACATAGGAGTACAGGCACTTGCTTTTGGACAAAGGCAGCCAGCCTAGAAGTAGTTGTCAAAATGACAGTTACAGAGGGCCTTGTCACATCCAGTTTTAATTTGGCAGCATTGCACAGGCCGACCCTCAAGAGGTGGTAATCTTGAATATCCTCTACTTGCTTGGACTAGCTTTCTGGAAACCACAGTAGTGCTTCTGTGCAGTGCTACATGCACTAAAGTGGCAATGCACTGCCTTCTGCTGCTTTGTAACATTACCGTGCCTTTCTTTCACCTAGAGTTGCCAGATATACCACATTGAAAAGGACTTTTAAAAATCAAAATCAATAGCAAAATAGAAGCGGTAGGTTATTTTTCCATTTACTGTGATAAATTTCACTTTAAAATCAAGTATTTCTTAAGACAAATTAAAACCCTTTGTACTTACTATTGTGAAGAACCTAAACCGTGAACAGAGCCACACAATAATGCCTTCCCCGATTTTCAGACATGCTTCTGTATGAAAGCAACTAGAAAAACTCCTAGGTTGGAAACAAAAGAGAAGCTAGCCTTCCAGTGACATCCTCACCACCTTCATGGTCTTTGTTTACAGGATGAGATAGACCACAGACCAATGTCATTAGTTTGTGCCATCAGAAGTTGAAAAGTGGTGTAGCCCAAATTTATTTTCAGATACACTGTACTTCATATGGATTGTATGGAAGCACCTGTGGGCTACAAAGCTTGCAGACCACACATAAGTGAATGGGAAGACCAGATTAAATAGCTGATAATCAGAATAGCGAACAGGTATACAATTTTTAGGATTTAACTCTCACTGTATTTTTCCTAGGGAAAATCTACCACATGAAGGTCTGTGTGTTTTTTGGGGGCTTTTTGTGGTTTTTTGTTTTTTTTAAAAAAAGGTAAAATAGGGCACACTATGTCTCCAAATAAAACCAGTATCGAGTTGCCCCATTTTGTTGTCTTCCTCTACTGGCAGGCTGTTCTAATAGTAAGCACAGGAAACTTTCCTCTTTCATATGATGCTGTTAGAACTAATTTACACCAGGACATAAAGATGATGTATATGACAGAAAACAGAGATTGGAAAACTAGTACGAGTTTCAAGTGATGTGTGATTCATGGGAAAAGTTTAAAGCATCTTGTATGCAAAAATTCCAAGCCATCCTCAAACATTAACAGCCAGTGTTTGTGAGATGGCTGATAATCACTAGCCTCATTTCTTATACACGAAGGTTGAAGTCAACAGCCAGTATCAAGGTCACATATGCACAAGTCAGGATTAGAATTCAGGTTCAGCTTTGCTGTGAGCCAGTCTTTCCAACAAACTGCTTCATATCACAGTGACAAGTTAGAGTTGGGGGTTGGTTGTTACATATTATTTCTCCTCATATAGCCACATTAAAGCATCTTTGAAATAATATGACTATGATCCCTTTCACCGAAGAAACTAAAACACTAATGCTATTTTATAATAGGAAACATCCCATAGCACCAGAATGAATGTTAGAGCTGAAGGTGAAACAGGTGACATGTGATGGTGGAGGAACACACAATGGAATGGACAATTCATTCCCACAAGAACGCATGGGAATGGAAAATTAATTCTCACAATTCTTTGATATTTTTGTCTGTTGCCAGGTAAGGCATCCTGGTTCAGTTGGACACATGACAGTGGGTGCTGAGAATAAAAATAAGTAATTTGAAGTAATCTAAAAATTTAACATGCTAGAAGAACAAATAGTAACAAATTGTAAAGATATCTTTGCTTTAAACAAAACTAGAATCCTACTTTTATAATGAATGGTCAGATCACCTTTGGAAAACTAACAGGCCAGAAAGAAAAATCAACTCTGCGGTGACTGCAGCAACTCCAAGCATGACTTCCATGCATTTCTAAAAATACAGCCTATACCAAATCAAATGTAAAAGTATTCTTTCATTTTAAAAAAGAAAGTGCTAATGGTACTAGATCAACCTTGCCATTTTCACTTCATCTGCAAAGACAGAACACCTGGTGTGCTTCTGGCTAGAGAGGTCCTGGTCAGAGCAACACTGACATACTTAGAGTATGAACCAATTCCTACACCTTCAAAACAAACAGATGCCTGAGTTAGCTTACATCCCCACGGTAAAAACAAAAAGCCTCTTCGGGTGCTATAATCACAATCAGTTAATTGACAGACTTGAAAGTCTCCAGAATTAAACCACCATTTTCATAAAGTAAACTTTTTTTTTTAAGTAGTCTCAGTCAAGATACAAAATTTAAAATTTGGGAAGAAATTCCTTATTCCTGTATCAACTACTGGAAAAATGTAACTACATGAATTCTACTTTTTTTTTATTTATTCACAGCAACTGCTACAAAACAAGATCCCTTCCCTACCTAGGCTCATAGAACAAAAGCCCTTTTGTTACCATTCTGTTGTTTTCAGAATAAGAAAGAATACATATATAAAGCATGACTTCATTAATAAACTACTACAAATTTCAAAAGAATTAGGAAACACCATCCTGTGGAAAATAACCCTGGGAAAAGCCCATACTAGTATTTGTACAATTTGTCCACCACCACTTAAAATGCAATCAGGCCAAAAGGATTGATCTTCTTCCTGTAAATACACTCAAAAGCGAAACCCTGAAGTACAGACCACTGAAACTGATTTAAGTCCTTGTTCTTCATTAGGATAGAGAGGATCTTTTTATCACACTACCTACAAGGACCTGATGCTACATAGAACAATAATAAACTAAAAAAGAAGTAGTCCTAAATGAGATTTCATTTAGTGGTCAGAGCGATCGCTGGCGCAAAGAAAATCCACACGCTGCTCTGCACGGAGAAACAGTGGGAACAATCACCAGTAATTCCAGTATTCCGTGTGAGCAGATGGCCTGAGCTATCAACTGCTTTATCAGTTGTACTGTTTCTTACATTCTGACGGATAAAAAAATATACATGATAAACTGTGGCTGAGACAATGAATGCTTCCATCCATCATTCCGGGCTTCTCTTATTCCAGCCACGTGACCGAGTTGAATCAAGTTTATGACATCTTGGCAGGACAATTCCTACAGAAGCTAATATCTAGACTGAGTACATGAATAATGTATTTATTCCCCATAAAAGCAAAAAAAAAAAAATGTTAATTTTAAGAACAAGAGATCTCGATTTCACTTCATTCAACCAGACCACAATGAAATATTTTACAATTCTTTGCAATCATTCACAAAACTGCCAGAACTTACCTAACGCCAGCCTCCACACCGCCACTGAAATGGCGCTTGTTCTCGAGAGGCTGTAAAGTTTAAAAATCATATGATCATCCTAAGTAAAGGAAATCTCACTTTAAGAACACAAGCTCAAAATCTAATCAAAATCCTTCCTATAAGCTGCAGACTCCCCTCCCCACGTGCTGAACATGCTTGGCACAGTGTCCAGGCACGGCCAGCTCTCTGCTGGGGGCAACATTCTTGGCTGCGAAGGCAGAGCATGCCCTCTGTCACTCATGGCGAGCAGTCCTGTCCAACTGTCTCTTTTCGACAACTTTATCATCAATCTCTTTATTAACAGCTCCGCTGCAGACCGAGAACGCAAACAAGGACAGCGCGCATGCCAGGTTTCTGGAAGGCACGCAGCATCAGGCACCATTCAGGGCAAGGTTTCACTGAAGCAGAAGCTGTAGTGAAAAACACTTACATGATGCTTTACAAACTTTCGTGGTTGTTATACTTACTTAGGAACAAACCTCTAATTGGAGAAAGGCAGGGGGTGGGGGGGTGCGCGGAGAGGGGGAACTAAGTTATTCCTCAAGTGTCAAGGAGCTATTGGAGTGAATCCAGAGGTGGACCACGAAGATGATCAAGGGGCTGGACCACCTCCCCTGTGAAAACAGGCTGTGAGCATTGGACTTACTGAATCAGAAGAGAAGACTCCAGGGTGACCTAATTGTGGCATACCAATACTTAAAGGGGTCCTACAGGAAAGCGGGAGTGTTCACCAGAGAGTGCAGTGACAGGACAAGGAGCAATCACAGATTCACAGAATCGTAGGGGTTGGAAGGGACCTCGAGAGATCATCGGGCCCAACCCCCNCTCCAACACCCTCACTGTGAAAAAGTTCTTCCGCACATTGGTGTGGAACTTCTTATGCTCCAATTTACAGCCATTGCCCCTTGTCCTGTCCCCACAGACCACTGAAAAGGGGGTGGCCAATTCGCCCTGCATCCCATGCCTAAGATATTTATAAACACTAATTAGGGCCCCCCTAAGTCTTCTTTTCTCCAGACTAAACAGTCCCAGCTCACTCAGCCTGTCCCCATACAGGAGATGTTCCAGGCCCTTAATCATCTTCGTAGCCCTTCTCTGGACTCTCTCCAGGAGGTCCCTGTCTTTTTTTATACCACGGAGCCCAGAACTGGACACAATACTCCAGGTGGGGCCTGACCAGGGCAGAGGAGAGGGGGAGGATCACCTCCTTCAACCTGCTGGCCACACTCTTCCTGATGCATCCCAGGATCCCATTGGCCCTCTTAGCCACCAGTGCACACTGCTGCCTCATAGCCAATACAGGGTGCAATTAGCACACAATGGCTTAAAGCTGAAAGAGGGGAGGTTTAGGTTAGACATTAGGAAGAAATTCTTTACGGAGGGTGGTGAGGCGCTGGAACAGGCTGCCCAGAGGCTGTGGAAGCCCCATCGCTGAAGGAATTTAAGGCCAGGTTGGATGGGGCTTTGGGTAACCTGGTCTATTGAGTGTTCCTGCCCACAGAAGTGAGATTGGAACTAGATGATCTTTGAGGTCCCTTCCAACCCAAAGCAATCTATGATTCTATGATTTTGCCCCATTGTTTTATCTTAACATCACTTGAAATGCCCAATCCCGAAAGGGTACATGACATAACACGCCATTCAACTTCAATACTTTTATCTGCTTTAGGTTAGTATATTACCCAAACTGAAGTAAACTTCATAGAAATAATTTTAGGTGAAGAGCTCTGAACTGATCTGTAAATTTAAACATGTAAAACATTTCCTTAAGTAGCCTTACTGAAGAAATTTACTTCTAATACAAAATGAATTCATGAATGAGATGTGCTAGCTTGCAAGTTAAGACAGACCAAAAGATATTTGCACTGCTAAAATGTCCAGTATCTGTGTGGGCCACAGTTATTATGGGGCAGTTTAAATGCATTGGCTATTTTCTTAAGTTAAATAAATAAATACAGCTTTCCTTACCCAACAAGTGGAGTTTTTCTCACCTCACATCAATAGCGATTTTCCTCTTCATCCTTTCCTATTACTTGCCTGGATTCTGGCTCTTATTTAAAGACAGTAATTGAGTGCAAAACCCAAGCCTGGTAATAGCTGCATATACCACTAAAGAGGTTTTTTTTTCCAGTCATTAGTATGCTGTTAAGTTTGACTTTTTCTAAATTCAGTATCGTTAAAGTTTGAGCAATAAAGTGTGTACACATTGCCATTCTTCATTTATTTTAAACGCTCCACTAGAATACAGGTATCATAAAAATACAGAGGTCATGAGAAAAAAAGAAATACCAGCAGACATGCTGAATAAGAACTACAATCTGGCTGATTCATTAAGTGTAGGAGGAAGAAAAAAAGTTACCTAAAGATAGCATTCCAGAATTTAGTCAGAACAGTAGTAGTATACTTAAACTTCATTAAAAAAAAACAAACAGTAGATTTTAAACACCCAAAAAGCAGATGGGACATAGAGCAGTGGTTCATCGTATTATCTTTTTCTTAATAAAACATCTCCTCTGAAGTTTGATATCAAAGTTTGCATTCTTTTGGTGATGACAGTAGCAGACGTTTGATGTCTGTAGATATTTCAAATTATTAGTTTGAACTTTGTAGATGTATCAAGTGCATCTGCCTCTACTAACAAATCCAAAATGCTTTGTTTCTATTTAACAGGTCCTTAATTCTAAGATTATTAAAGGAAACTAACTAAACACAGTTTATTACTGAAATTTCCCCAATAAAAACACCGTGTCTTTTAAAAAAGTGAACTTAAGTACTCAGCAGTACCTGTTTTGTGACATTTGTGAGCATTCTATGAAGACGTATGTATTTTTCAATGACAAAATTTTTACTAAGTATTGTTCAGCCACAATGATGGCAGAGAGAGGTTAAGCACAGCAAAGCTGACTCGTGTGTTCAGAAAGCTACACAAAGCATCCCAGGATCAATCCAACGTGCGAAATGCCTTTTGCACAAACACATACAACTTAAAAAAAAACGTGTTATGAGAGAATAAACATCTGCTTTCTTAGTAACCACCACTGTAGCTTCTTGCATTTACCTATACAGTCTGGCTCAGTAATACCTAACATGTTCTTGCTATACTGTATTTTGGTTATTCTAGAAGCTGAAGAACTTAGTTTTAACTTTTATTGATTAAATTTGGTTTTCTCATTAAGGCACATTTACCCTCAATTGATACTCATCACTACTCAGCTATATACTTGTAGCAACAAGTTTATGGATTTTACAGTTTAAAAAAAATGAAGAAATGCAGTAAGAAACAGCATGCAGACATACTACCTACAGCAAGGAAGCATAACTTTAAGCTAGAACTCATCAACTCAAATGTCTGATTCAAATCAGTATGTCTAAAGCCATCTGTTAGAACCATGGCTTATTAATGTTAATTATTTTGGCTACAACAGTAACTTTCAACTTCTTGTTTGCAGATGCTTATGAGCCTGTGAACTTACTTCTGGAGGCTCATGGCAGGTAAACTCAAAACCAAGCCTGTCGAAGCCTATTGCCAGTAGATTTAGAAACACTGGACAGAAATTTGTATATTTAGTACCAGATTTTATTGGTCAGAGAAAATAAAAGAGGAATTAAAGCCATAAATAATATCAGCTGTGATGAAAGGGAGATGGGGTGGGCAGATATAAAGATGATGAATCTGTTCTAAACAAGACAAGCAATTGCATGCTGCGAAAAATATATGCCACACAAAGGTTTATTGTTTTATGCAGGGTAATTATGAAGAACCATAATCATCAGTGGTTTTAGCAGTTAAAGAAATTTTAGTCAAAAGGAGGCTACTTAAAGTTACTCACATCAAGCATTTGGAGGATTGGGCTCATGCTGATACAAAGATCAATCAAGTGATACACAGCTACTTGTAATTTTCACTTTATTTCAGGGCAAGCTTCAACTATTTGACAAGAAGAGAAATAGTGCCATCTGCTGACGTTAAAAAGTCACTTGCAAGAAAAGCAACTAAGACACCAAAACTGCTGCAGCTAATGTTTTTTAAAAGTAGAGTTCAAACTTTTGAAAAAAATCATATAGCCCCAATGTTTTTATGCACACATTTCTTCTCGTTTTGTCAGCTTTTAAGAATTTAAGATTCTGAGATGGACTCCTAGTCAGGCGACAAAGAACTGGATACTCTTAAAGTGTTTGTGGTTTTGGGTGTTTATTTTGGTTGAGTTTTCGGTGGTGTGGTAATGGTTTGGGGGAGGGGGGTTGCAATAAAGCCTGCCCCCAGCAAGCCACTGCGCAATCTACCTATCCCTTTAACAGACTAGAACTCAACATCCTGTCGAGTGTCACTTCCATTTCCTCTATCTTAACACCATGCTCATTTAGAAACCATTCATTTATGTACTCTTTCTTTTAGGACATACTGTATTTTGTCTTAGGAGAAAACTTAAGAGCTAAGTATAAACTAAGAGTAAAATCAATTTTGCAAATCCAGGAAAAAAAATCAGACAACTATGGGATTGTGCTGTTTTTTATTGTGTTTTCAATGGAGAAATACATCATCTGTTTACAAAATAGCTCTTGAAAAATACAAGGAGTACAGATACTATAAAACAAAGCAAACTCCAGTCATGAGACACTACGTACATCATGCGAAAGCAACAGTCTGATCTCCAGGTTATGAAAACTAGAATTAAAAAGTCACTATACAGAAAAGTTCCAAGTTTCCAGCTTGGCAAAACTTGGGTGCAGTTACATGAAACGTTTAATAAAATGAAAAAGATTTTCCAATGTGTAAACAAAATGACAAGACTAAATTTGTGCCTGGCAATTTCGATCTAAACTCCATAGCTACACAAAATACACAGACACCTTGTACACTTCAACTGTTAATATAACCTTCTTTGGGGGGTGGACGACAGCAGGCTGCACAGGGCAAGGAAAAGAGAAATATTGTATACTAGACATCTTAGACAAATGGCAAAAAAACCCCCTTCAGTTACTGCACAGCCTAAGTAAAAGATAAGCTACACTCTGACTTTGGAGAATTAATTTAGAAGGAAAAGGGGAAGAGTGTAAGTAATTTAATTTTAACATGAAAGATGCATGTGTAATAGGATGGAGCACAACGGGAGAAGAGAGTTCATAAAACATGCTAATCAAAGTATGGGAAGTATGATTTGAAACCCCATGTATTTCGGACTTAAGTAATAGTAACATGAAGTTTGTTATCTACATCTGGTATTACTGTTGGCATCCCTCATGTTCCTCAAATACTGCTGTTCTTTGCCATGAGAGACTCAGTTCTTTCAAAAGAAAAAGTTACTTATCTTTTTTTGATAGGACTACAAGAACAAAAAAAAGGAGTAAGAGAGCTTACTAGATGTCAAGTGCTTACTAGAAATATGAATTTTAAAAATTCAATGTTGTTCAGTATGTAAAACTATTTCTGATGAGCCATCTAAAAAATAAAAAGGTTAAAATTCTTAGGGAAAAATCTTTTGCTTTTATTTAAAATTTGAAGCTTTTTAATGCTTACAGGACTTTTACGGAGTGTACAAAAATCATCTTATATTTAGTGATTCAAAGGCCATCAAGACAGGTGTTGTATTTCACAGGCACATTTTAGTCATGGGACAGAATTTTGAATTTGTGCCTACAGGCCGCAAGATATGATTAGGTGAGGGGCAGGAAGGTGCCCACACAAGGGTCTGGCTTGTTTTTATTTTATATAAGTAAGTATTGTCCTATACGGTGCATAGAAGCTGCAAACCCCACCCCACCCCACCCCCATTATATGCAAAAGCTTTTCCCACAAAATAAAGGGATCAAAAAGGGAATAAGGAGAGTCTGATTAGCTCAAAGGAAAGTTTATTTGCTGTTTGACTGCTGATCTGTATGCACCTTAAAACAATCCTATAAATAAAAAGTAGACCACATCTTAATCATGTCCCACCAATACCAAAACTTCCCAATTACTTCCACAACACAAAGTCTTATAACCTCAAGATTTGACATTTTAATATTAAAGGCTTACTGCTGCTTGATGGCAGTTGAACTGGATATACTAAACACTTTGTTTTCAATGTATAGTATACCATAGAACATCATCCAATTTGCAGATTACTACTATTGAAGAGATTCTTCAATAAAACAAAACTGTATCAGCTGAAGATCTAAAATTAGTCATAGTCCAATAAAAAAAAGTACATAAAAGTGCATTTAAGGGATTCTTATGCCAGTTTTATCTCAATTTTGAAACAATGCAAACAAATTCAATCAGAATGTCAAATATGGCTACAAATAGTGTTCATGTTTTTAAAGGCAGTAATCCTTCGAAATATTTAATGCAACTGTTGCTAACACATTAATTGTACTCCTGGCTTCACATACTAACCTGGACTTCCAATCAAGTGGTGATTTTAGCCCAGAAAGGGAAGTGCACAACATATACCTAAATCCATTTGCAATCATGTTCTAGTCTTGCACCCTCCGTTCTCCTTTTTTCTAGCATTAGAAGACAACAGGTTGAGTTGGCAGATACTGTTTATGGACCCCTGAGGTTGTTTTTACCGATTCAATCTCAATTTAATTGAATTCTTGATAACAGGAATAGGATTTGCAGGGAGAGCAGGGATATCTGAAAGGTCTGTACTGGGTGTTTTCTGGAAGAGAAAAAAAAGTTCGCATGGTTTTTAACTTCACAAGTTTCAAAACAAAATTATCGTAGAACTGGCACTAACTTTCAAAACCACCATCTTTAGAAGAGCTTTTAGGAATATATGAAACCAAAATAAGGGTAATAATAAATTATAAACACAGAAGCAGATATTTTCTTTGCCTATACAGTCATTATTAAGGAAAATTTGTACACAAGTCTCTTTCACAGTATGCATTTCTGTTTTCAACAAGTGCAAGAAATTAGGAGGTACAGTAGGTAAACCTGATGCTACTAATCACCTGTATTATAACAGAACATAACCTCCACAGAATAAGGGTGCTTGATTGGTGACACCTATTATGCGACCTACATGTTCAGTATTTAAAACCTCCTTTAAGCAATTCACTGCTTAGTCTCTGCCCCTTGCAGTTGAATGATGAAAACCTGTCCCCAACATAGTATGTGTGTCTTCTCACATTCACATCTGAGACTGCCAGAAGTTCTTTGCAGCCAAATTTCCAACTTCTCAGACTGGATTAGATTTACATGGAAAAAGTATAAAGAATTCTAAAAACAGTGCTGTATGACCGAGTTAAGAATTTCACCTTGAAAATACTCTGAACACTTTTTTCTCACTTAAGACTTACATCCCTTCCAGCAAAACAATACCTAAAGCCAAACAGAGGAAGCAACAGAAAAGGAACACTCTCCAGAATCAGGGTGATTAATTTATCACATGCTTAACAAGCCTCTATTGTTGGGTTTATGTTTGCTTCATGGGGTTTTTTTGCTTGGTTTTTTGTTTGGTGTTTTTTGATTTTAATTTAGAAGTATTTCTCCTCTACCTTCGTCAGACTGGCATGTCAATAACCCACTTGTTAGGCACTGCTTCCCATGACATCAGAAAATGTTTTCTTATATTATAAATGTTAAAAATTAATGTAAGGTACATTTGATACACGGCAAAAACTACATTAAAATGACAGCTCTTGTCATTTTTTATAAAAATAACTCAAGTTAACTCTTACTGATAAGAGCAGCAAAGCACAATGCAACAAGGACTCAGGGTGAAATAGCCATGACCTCCTGTCTCTCTCCTGCCCCCAGCAGCCCACTCTGGTAGGCACTGATCTGCAGTTTAACTTTCTGCAACATGATTAAGGTTCTAGGCAAATGAGAGTATTGAAAAATGACAGAAGAAGCCCACCACACTTCTGCAGTTTCTAGATGAGCAGTGGTTTCTAGATTAGTTCCACTCAAGTAACAATCACTCAATTTGTAAAAGCTACAGAGTTTTAAATAATCATCAATGGACAAAACAAGCTTGGTGCACTAAATGATCCAAAAGTTTCCCTGAAGCAGTTTAGAGTATCCATGTAACATACAGAGTTTATCCAAACAATTTCAGTGCTTCTATTCATTACTGCTCACCTGGCTCAAAAAAGTTTGATAATACCATTA
This sequence comes from Zapornia atra, assembly GCA_013400835.1. NCBI lineage: Eukaryota > Metazoa > Chordata > Aves > Gruiformes > Rallidae > Zapornia > Zapornia atra. Next base: position 580 of record VZTU01025305.1, on the reverse strand, counting down.
ATATTACTTCAATATCTCTTTTTAATCAATACATTTACTAAAAACCATTATATAGGGTGTGCATAAAATGCTAGTAAAGACAAAGATGTGTTCTCTGAAAGTTGTTACAGTATTAGGAGCAAAAAATTCAAGTGAATGCCACAGAATGCTTAACTTCACATCTATTTTTCCATTGCTTCTTACGCTTGTGATGCCTGCAGTGAAGCAACACAGCTGGCTAATGTATTACAAGAATACAATTTTCTCTCTTGTACCAAATATTAGAATCTGAAGGTACACGTTTCAGACACTCTCAACCTCTACTGGGATATCTTTGAGCAGCAGCTATTTAAAGCATGTTTCCTTGTTAGAAAGGATTATTCTGTGATGTGCAAAGCACAAAGGAATAAACTGAGCCCCTTACTTTGAAGGCACAATTCAGAAGAGCGAATCCAGCTTCGGTCAGTTTGTATGGCAAGCCATACATGTTTAGCTACAATGCACATTCAATAAGATCAATGATCATCTAAAACACAAAAATTGTGACAGTAACAACAAGCATCTTTCCATACAACGAATATATATTAAAGAATTATACATT
>VZTU01025304.1:0-21806 GCA_013400835.1 Zapornia atra | reverse complement strand
AAAAAAAAAGAGAGATAGATGCAGTTACGGAGTTTATGCTTGAGAATCCAGCTAGAAATATATCTAGAGATGTACATAAAACATTTGCCATGTTCCTAACAGTACAGTATTCTGTAAGCCTTTACTTTGCCTTCACTCATATAACCTGTACGTTACTACTGTAGCCAAGCAGAGAGAAGTCTAACCTAAAGTAAACAAAACCAACATAATAAGTTCCTGGCTTGGTACTCTTTCCTACCTCCCTTGAAAAGTTTCAGTCTCCTCCATTTTCTTGGTAAAAACTGTTAAGTAGCTGTTCGGTAAAACAGATCAGTAAACTCCTCTAGATTCAGAGCAATCTTCCAAACCCAAGGGTTTTTTTCCCACCTGCATAGCACCTCTGATTGACATTATATTGTAACTCTGCCAACATCTGTGCCAGGCACAGGATCTGGTGGTACAAGGATTTCTGAGGCCACCTTCGCTGCCAGAGGCAGGGAATGGTGTAATTTCTCAAAGCTCTGCTTGTGAATTGAAATAAACCAGACATTGCTATCACATTTTAATTACATGCAACCTCTTCTACTCAGGAAAGAGGCACAGTAATTGGACAAATGCTTTATATCTTTTACATGAGAAGTGAGAGTTGAACGGAGCACAGACCCCTGCTTCCATTTGTGATTTTCAGTGCAGTTTCTCTGTACAGCATTTGCATATTTGCCAGAGATGATTATAAAGGAAAATAATTACCGATTTAAAGGTTAGAGAATTAAATTACAGATTTTCCTAGGGAGTTCAGACCATTTTGAAGCTTTTGTCTTGCTGGCCTTAACAGGGGTGGGGGAGCGGCTGCAGGAACGTATATTGCCACTGTCTTCAGCAAGTCTTAAACAAGGTTCATGCTAAAACTTTGAGAGTCAGGTAACTTCTCTTATCTCAATCAAAACCACCCAAAACCCTACCCAAACAACAAATGATGCATACTGAAAGAATGGCTTTAATCCACCCAAGAGTTCTGTCACTGCATGAGATGACTTACTAAGACATATAACAGCCTGAAATGTTATTAAAATTCACAATGCAAAAACATAGCCAGTTTGTTTAGGGTTATTAAGGACCTTAAGAAAAGAGTACAAAGCCTCTTTTGGAGGAAGCAAGACAATAAGTAACAGCCCTGCTCTAATGCCAAGTGCATCCTAGCCATTCAACAACTCAGGCCAGAGAAATCAAGCACTGGGTGTTCTTCCTACATAATAATATATAGGCAGCTTATTAAGCATTACGATTATGACCCTCCATCTATCATATGCTTTAATTACCAAGCATGAACACAAGTTCTCAATGTGAGCAATCAAATGTGTGAGGATCAAGCTGTACCGCAATATCTAACCATACTGCAGCTTGTAAGTTCTCCAACAACAAACAACACATCTTTCACTTTGAAATTATTAGCTCTCTAATGAGCCAAGATATCGTCATCATTAGTCTAGCGTCTAATCACCTACTACACTGAATCATCAATCCCCCAGGTCTTTTAGAGACCTTTTTGTTTCAGTTGCATAATTACAATAATTAAACTTCATATTTCTGGTCCTTTATAGCAGTGCTTTAGCCTGCCGTGATTTCCTTTGGGGATAAAGTGAGAACACTTGCATAATTGCATTGTTTACTCAGGACTAATCTGCTCACTGTTGTGCTGGGTGGGGTTGTCCATACCTGTTTCCTCAGAATCTACCTGAAATGGGACCTCTAGTATTATCAAGAGAATACCTCTTATGCACATGCTTATAACAGACCAGAAGGGATAGAGGGAAACACTGTTTTCCATGTTCAGTGAAACAGCAGTCAACTTTTGGTGAGCTGTAAGGGAAAGATGCAATATTGCGAGCATGTGATTTCAAAAACTCCCATACATCCTGTGCTTCAGACAGTTTTATGGCTAGTTACATTAACACAAGGAGCAAGCTCTAGGGAAAGAATTCTGAATTTAGACTGTCAGATTAAAAAGTATAAGGAAGAAACCTGGTAAGAAGCTTAAATACCCAATCCCAATTACAGGAATTAATAGAAGCTATGCACAATGAACTGATGTATTAACTTCCAGTGGACATGAATTATAAAAACATTTCCAGAAAAGCTTTTCTGGTCTGGAATCTGGCTTTCTGAAGGAAAAACCCAAGCCTGTGATGTTTTGCATCATTAACTCATAGTTTTGTTTGCTCCCTAGTCCCCATTCTCACTTCTTCTGAAACAGAAGTTGAACTGTATCTAGTGCTGGATCGTTTCCCTTGCCAAAATTAGGACCTTTGACCACTGAAAGCAACCCGTTTGACAGAGAGTCACCAAGAGTAATACCTCCAGTGCTCCACTTGGAAAATTTGGGTTATAAATTGCAACTTCAAAGTACTTACTTTCTGTATCACTTGCCTAGAAGCTTTCTGTAGATAACCCCAAAGGAAGAACACGTTTTTGCAATACTTAAGGTTTCAGTAAGACTAGTGAAGTTAATACAAATACGCGGAGAGTTGCCCCCCCGCCCGCCCCAGAATGAAGCCTTCCAACACCTTCTTTCCTGCTGCTCATACCTCCTTCGTGAATGGCATCACGGACTGACCGAACAGGGGAAAGCTTTTTACGTCGTCCCCGTGACTGACGTGGCACGACCGCCACCTAGCGCGCCCCGCGCCGCACTGCGGCCGCCGGCTGCGCCGCTCCCCGCCGGGACACGGCGCAGGCGGCACAGTGCGCTTGCCTCCGTCACGCCAGGTTTCTTAGCCCCATGTGCGTACGACTGTACGCACCCTACGTACATACGCACACTGTAGAGCCACTACAGCTGCTGTGCGGTGGTGCAAGAGGAGGCAGTTGAATATTCAGTCTAACTTGGCCTTTTAAACCTCACGCCTAGTAACTTTATTTAGCACCTGAGGCGTAGGCATCAGATTATCTTTCTCCTCTTTACTGTGATGAGGCAGCTGTACAAAAGGGGAAGGGTTGATTTTTAAGGTCAGAATAGCGGGAAGGGTGACAAGAGAACAAGGAAAACTCACTCCGTACCTGTTACCAGTCAGACCTGGGGGTTGGACCCGATGATCCCTCGAGGTCCCTTCCAACCCCTACACTTCTGTGATTCAGACATGACAAAGGAAGACCACCACAAGTGTGTTAAATTAGTGAAGTCTGACTGTTCACAACAGCAAGGTGATAGTCTGCCCATATAATGCAGCTGTAGCCCAAGTGTTGGCATGAAGCAGCATTGAGCAGGGCTTGCTCTTGATCTCTGCAGAAGACCATGCAAAAACAGTGGCTCACGTTACAGAGAGATAAGAACAAGCAAAAGACACTGAATTGAAAGCTTTTTTGACATGATTTCTTTTTAGAGGTGGTTTAGAAACTTACAGGCTGAAAAAACGGTTGATCTGCGAATGCTGATGTTTAAGATGTGTGTGAGCAAGTATCAGAAACTAACATTTTGAACACTCAGGAACAAGCTGACCTCTTTGCATTGCAATCAGTGAAGTCCAGTTGGAGATCACTTGCTAGTAGTGTACTCCAGAGTACTGTGATCAGTACTCCTTAATCTCTTTAATAACGACATGGATGATGTGATACAGTATACCATCAGAAAGTTTGCAAACTATACAAGGAGTGGCTGATATACCAGATAGTTGTGCTCTACAGTGAAAACTGGAGGGCCCAGGAGCCTACTACAAAGGTGAAGAAAGTCCTGAATGGAGGAAGCATCCTGGAAGTGCGGGAAGATCATGGATAACAAGGAATGGATGGAGATAAGTGCCAGGGGAACAAAACAACATAGACAGGTCCCTGATGGGAAGGGGAAGCAAAGTCCTAACACGGGGTAGGAAACAAGTGAGCATCTGAAAGATTAAGTAGGGTAAAAGCTCAATTTCACAGGTTGTTAAATAAACCCCAGTATCCAGATCAATGGGGTTGTCACTTATCCTGTGTTGTGTGTGACAGAGGCCTAGTAAAATGAACATTGTGAAAGCATTAAACTTATACAATCTAAAAATTATTTTCCTTCATAATATAGATATAAAGCCAAAGGGAACAAAGATCATATACAAAGATTTTATCCTCTCCCTGCTCCACTTGAGCAAGTGCAATGTTTATAAAAAGGCACTACTGTTCTATTTATTAGGAAAAGTGTTACTGTTTCAGAAGTAAAGATTTTAATATTAGCCGTCCTGATTTGTCTGGATGCCAGACAGGACAGTCACATAATTCAATCCTCCTCTCACATTTCTTTCTGATAGTTCTGATAAGGTGTGGTCAAAGTAGAAAAATACTACCCTTTCTCTCCATCCTACATGAGCTGAAGTGTGACAAATCATTTGGGATATCACTTGTCTTGGTACTGGACCTGAACAATTTCTTTGCATCCGCAGTGCTAGCTAATAGCGTTCTGCATGGGTGAAGAGTGGCTCATGACTACACATCTCAATGCCTATCATATGGCAAACAAGATCTGCTGGGAGCTAGGAAGGTCTGTGGGACCTTGTGGTCATCTTTCCAATCTGATGCCTTTACTAAAGCAGCAAACGGAGGTCTAGCGCTTCCACAACATGGGTAAAAGCATTGAGGGGAACCCCTAAACTTTCACCCTCAGAATAACATGAGATTAGCACAGAGTTGGCCTCAGGTAGTCTCCTGCAGGCAAACTACATATGTTTAGCTAGGATTTCAGCCTGGAGTTACAGTGCTCAGAACAGGAAGCAAAGCATCTGCCATATTTTCCTACCCTTACATACGTGTGTTATTTACTACTGCCAAAGGAGGCTTAATACACTACACAAAACTTCATTTACTGCTTTTACTTCCATTTCAACCTTACCTAAAATGCATCCTTAGAAGTTTCGCCAACCCACTTTCTTCCATCTCACAGTAACTCTTGTACTATGCAGGCATACTTGCACATATTTGCTGCTCCACTAATGATGCCTATCATGAATGTTTCGCTGACAACCCCTCCCACATCTCCAAATTTTTCTCTGTATCTTCTCATGATTGTGAAATGCTTTCTAAATTGACCACAACACTACTGTCTTGGAAACTGACCCCTTTTAAGTGGCATGACAAAGGTAGGTCCAGAAGTAAAGCCCAGCCTATTACAATTGTTTGGCAGCTGTGAGAAATAACAGATTTATTAACTAGTACTGACTTCAGAATGTAGCAATATATTAAGAACAGATAGCAGCTATTTTATTTTTTGTTCCTCATAATTACTTTTGCTTTGCTCCAAATTAGACTGTTTTCCTTGGAGCAAGAGTCTTATTTATTTAAATACTTATGAAACACTCGGACATTCAGGTTAGAATCTTTATGCGTGCATGCAAAATAAACAACAGATTAAAATAAAAACAAGAGTTAACAGGTTGTTGAATTCTGAACTAAAATTTGTGGCCCAGATTTTCAATTTAAGATTAATGAATACTGTAAAGATCTGTGCGAGCTTCATAATTTGGGGTATGTGTGTGTGTATGTGTGCCAGATTGGCAGATTTAGAATCATATTTTTAAGTGATGATCCTTATTATTTCACTTATGTTGTAAATTAATTATTAGTCTTTTGATGTACAATATCTATTTTCAGAAAAAGATACCTCAGAATGTGTACATACAAGTCTTTCAACTAATAAAAGGTACTATAAATGGGGTTTACATTTTAGGGGCACAAAGTAGCTCTTGCAAACTTAGCCCTGTTAGCAGTGTGGTTACTATGGCTACTTCAGGATTGAATTTTAAGCACAAGTCCGACCTTATGCTTGAGCTCACACTCATCTCATACAAGTTATTTGGACATAAGCCCAGACAGTGGTGAGGAACAAATCCTGTTTCCATGGTACCCTTTAGCATAGGTTCAAGCATGCATTTGTCTACAGTGAAGAGCAGTGGCACAAGAACAGTAGTACTTTCTCAGTTCGTATCTCCCATGCCATCTCTAAAAATGCCCTGGGTATGATTGAGGTAGTGGAAAGAAGCCCAGAAACAGCATGTGATTGAGGTGGAAGAAACATGATTGCCTTGTCTTCTCACTAGAAGCATGTTCCATCAGGTCCTTCTAAAATGGCACTCTGCAATACATTTGCCACCATGATCTGGACACCTGTGGGTGCAGGTCCCAAAGCAAGCCATACTTTCCTCCATTCTTGAGCCTGTGCCTTAGCAAACAGGTACACCAATTTACCAAGCTGGAGTTGCTCAACAACTGCCTGAAAAGACTTTGAGTAGAAACTACAAAAGAAGTGTACCTAAAAAGTTATACAAGGTAAAGGCACAAGGGAATGAAGTATTGAAATTGTTTAAATCTGTGGAAAGTTTATGAGATACATACAGTAGCAGTATTTATCCTGACACTAGTGGTGATTAGTCACAAGAAGAATTAGGGGTGGGTTTTTTACTGAAGTAAAACACATATCTTCCTCAAAGCTAATCCTACTGTACCTTGATGGGAGAGTAGTTTTTCAGTGGCTGTTTTCATACCAGTGACCTCATTATATGCGGCACATACATACCTAAATATTTAGTTCCCACTATGATCATGTCTACACAGATATTTTTAAGAGAACTCTTATTAAACTGAAGCATTAGCTTCAGGGACACAAACACCAACTATTCATCCTGTAATACGTGTCCCTGTGAAAGCTGTCAATGAATTAGAGCTAAGCCATGATAGTTTGCTACATCACACTTTTTCTCCCCAATAGCTAGCTGAAGGAAGTTGGAAGAACTGGTTTGACAGCACTGGAACAAAATAGGAGTAAGAGCACCAGAGGAATCTGTATGAATTGCACTAACAGCAATTAGTTTACTATCCAAATCCAATAGTTTGTACAAAACATTTCAGCCCAACTTCTATTCGTGCAATAATAATTAAAAAAGCATCCTTTCACTTCACTGGAATAATCAAATCAACCATTTATCAGACAACCTGCTAAACTGACAAAAAATTACCCTCACCTTTATATGCCTTCACAGTGTTAAAATATTTAAAGCTGCTGTCCATCTGCATCCACAATATACTCCTGCACTTGCCCAGCCAGACCCACAGCTGGTGAAAACCAATCCAGCTGCACTGAGGCAAATGGAGCCCTATGGATCTGCACCGAGTGAGGACCATTACAGTCAGCAGAGCCACACTGACATGCAATGCTGAGAGGCCACCTCTGCCATCACACTGTGACCACAAGCAAGAAACAGGTACAAGCACACTCTTAGTCCTCTCTTTGACTCAAAAGACTTCAGTCAATCAAACAATTTCAAATAAAGCAAAAGCATCATTTTAAGTTTTCTGAAAAATGGGGGTTCAATACTTCGCACCTTCTCAAAATTGAGTTTTACTTCTTTAAGGCCTTTCTAAAGGCTCACACAACTGGTATGTAAGGTGAAGAAGCATAAGGCATTGCAAACACACACAAAAAAATCATTAACAAGCAGAATTCCTGAGTAAACTTCCATCTACAAGTACATTGAGGTTTTAAGTAGTATTGAATATTACTTAACACATTTTTCAACATCTCAACACAAGCTATAAATGCAGTCTTTAAAAAAAAAAATCTTAAAAAACCTAAATGTTTTCCATAGAGAAGAGGCTTGCTGCTGCATGACAGTCAATTTAAATGTCTGTCTGTATTTTTTTTTTTCTTTCATTAAGTGGTAATTCAGCTCTTCATCTTTTCAGATTTTCTTTACTCACTTTCAGGCAATTACTGTTGGGGGCTCTGATGTTAATGAGTTATACACAGCATATTTAGAAATTAAATAAGCTTTTAGAGTATGAAGTTAAGTTAATGGAAGCATCAACCTGAATAGATGCAAAAGCCAGACATCTTTGATATCAGTGCTTGATTGATTTTATAAGTCAGGTGTTCATATGAATAAGTAACCCTTACTTAGCTCAAGGAGCGTTTTGACAAGAAATTTGCACTGATGAGCTATAAAGGCAGCCTTTTGATAAGACTCTGCTTTGCATTGTCTCTCATTTTTGATCATGTTTGATATCACTCTTAAATAATCTAAATCCTTAACATCATGGTGGATCTATGTATTACCATAAAAGCTTTTGTACAGCTACTTATGAAATCTTTACAAATTAAGAAACATGTGAAACTACTGATGTGAAAACCATGACCCTGCTTCTGAAAGTATTATACTTTATGTAAAAAGTGTTCTTCCTTGTTTTCTCTTAATTGTTACAACAAAACATAGCTAATAAGCATTGAACAAGGATTTTCTAGTGAGTTTAATAATATGTTATATTTAAAGTAATTTTAAAATGCTCTTCTGACCATCTTTATTTAAATTGACTACAGATATTAGAAAATGTTTCAATAACAAAATACAAGAGTCATTGTAAACAACATTGTAATTAAAAGCTTAAATGCTTGATCTATCTTACTAAACACACAAGCTGTCAGTCTTTTAACTACATCAAAACTAAGTTAACTAGATTTTGCAACTTACTCCCTTGTTTTTGAGCTTCATTTTCTTCTTCTGATTAAGCTAAATCCCTAATCTGAAATGAAATTAGCATACTAGACTAAAGACTTAAAAATCAACTGAAAATTATTACTCTGTCTCCAATGAATATCTATCCATTTATGCCACAGAAGAGACACAGATGTGCTTTGGCTGTACAGCCATGGAGTCTGAATGCGAAGAGGGAAAAGAGCCAAAATTTTATTTTATTACAAAGTGTTTGTTCCTACAGTGAACAGGAAAATTTCTGATCTTCACTGAAAATACCTAGCAAGTTCTTCTCCCCTCCAGTTCTTCCACTCTCCTCCACTAACATCCTTTTGTGGAAACAATATTATCCACAAAACTCACTTGAGTGTGCCTATGTTCTAGAATTATTAGCCGTGATTAGAAAATTCATTGAAAGAGAAAACAAATAGATGAGATACATATACTTATTATCCACAAGGGTACATAAATACCAGAACAACTTACCCGTAGAGGTCATAGACTGTCTACTCCTTGACATCTTTAATCTAAAATTATCTCTAAAAAGAGACCACAATAAAAAGAAGAAAAAGAAAACAAAGCAAAACAACAAAGTAAAATTGTAGAAAATCATAAAGCAAAATAGTCATCTAGACCATTAGCCATCTAAAAATAAGGCCACATTAATTCCGTTTACATCTTTTTACAGAAGCACTTTAACCTGTTGAAAACTCCACTGTCTCTCCAGGCAATCAACGGCACCATCTTACTAAGGGTGTTAGGCAAGAATCACCTGATGAAATGCTAAGGTCTCTGCTAATGTGCAGGTGGCTCACATTAATAGAAGAATCTCTCTGGTTTACAAATCTGTTAATCTGTCACAATGTGTGTTATCAAGACAATCTTCTATGCAGCCATCAGGTGTCACCCTGTGTAATCAAACACAAGTTAGGACAATTAAATTGGTCTGTCTCCCATCTTAAATTTATTTTTAAAAAAATAAAAATAAGGAAGAGCCCAATAACAGTTCTTGTGAAGTGAAAATGAAGGTTTTTATATAATATCAAGAATGTTTAAATTCAGCCTGACTTCTGGTAGTGGTGGGTTACACAGCCAAGACTGCTTCATTGCCACAGGCAGGGAAGGAAGGCTGACTTTCTAGATTATGGCTTTGCCTTTGAGCTTATTTATTTTATTTTTGCTTATGTGATATAGTAAATCAGGTTTCAGAGCACTTCAAAGTAGAGTAGAAACCCCACAGCCACAACATAAAGTCCTAAACTAGAATATGCTTTTTCTGATTATTCATGTTTGTTCAAAAAACTGTGGAAGTCTGCCAAGCAGACTTCATTCCTAAACTAGGTATCACCAATCTACAGTGCTCCAGTGTTATGCTAAATGTGATTTTATCAGTTCCCTCACAATCATCATTAGCATTGATTTATGTACTCTAAGCAATTTAACCTTAACTCTGCTTAAGTGTATTCTGTGAAGTAAAACCACACTTCACAGACCCAAACGTGTGACCATGCAACTGGAGCTGTTAAAGCATGTACAGAAACTGGGTAAGGCAAAGTGAAAAACAATATTTGATCTAATTTAATGGCAGATCATCCAAGATTTTGCAAATGAACACCTAGGATTTCATCTCTGTCTGCAGCTGTATCATAAAGAGCAGAAAATGTCTTTGAAGTGCTCATGCCATTTCAATCCATCAAGCTCCATCTCATGAAACAGAGAGGTTTATCTACAAGATGCTAGTTGAAAATACTTTCATTATTACTTTAGTAATAATGCTAACTTATTAATTGAATTATAATGCTCAGTTCCAAGGTATTTATTTTTCTGTTTATGCATCACCTGATAAATCCTACAACAAAGGTTCAGATAAGCAGTGTTCCTGCAGTCATCTTGGTATGGAAACTAGCATGCCTAGCAGCCTAACTGTTACATATTTGTAACAGTTCAGGACCAAAAAGAGCACAGTTCATGGCAGTCACTGTCAGGTTTCTACTTGGTAACCGCCCCACTACACCACTGTCCTTCCTCTAGCACAGCTTCAGATGATTAATAATCTGGAAGACTTCTCTTGGCGGAAAAGAAATCTCCAGAGAGGGGCAAGTTTTCAGACTTTGGGCATAGGGATGTCAGAATTCATATATGTTCTCTGATGCAGAAAAGTCTATGCAATATATGTTCTGCAACCCCAACATAGGAGAATAAAAGGGTAGCTGAGCATTACAAAGAGAAATTGCTTCTCCATCTGCATTGCCTAGCAGCAGCACCTGACTTAGTCTCCAGAGCAGCAACATTGCCACAATTCACCACTACAGACCAGGGTGAGATGCTGGCACATCTGAGACTAGTGAAGCTCTGACTTTAGCAAGGCCAGAATTCAACCTAGGTTCTTGTTGCCTCAAGAGACCTGAAAGTGTGCTCACAGATACAGAGTACAGACATTTATACTACCACAAGCTGCAGTTTGTATTTTTATTTTGAAGGCACAGTCTTATGGAAACCTATTGGATGCTCATGCATTATTAATTTTCTTCAGCTATAAAAGTATAAAATGGAATGTACAATAACATGTTGTTTATTGCTTATGCCTGTGTGATGCTCAGAAACTCGGATCTCCTGCCAGACACTTACAAGCAGAACTGTTCCACTTCATGCTGATGACACTGCTCCATCAAACAGCACTAATCAAATTGCCCAGGGCCTTCCAAACAAACTGTTAAACTGCATCATCAAAAAATAGTCAAATGGTACTGCCCATCTTAGTCTTCTACTGACAGCATGAATTGGAAAGTCTCCAAATATATTATAAAAATATAATAGGTTCTGCAGATTTGCTTCTGAAATTCCAGCCATGTTACATCACTGTCCTTAAATGAATGGCAGCTGATAGCTATCACAATATTTAGAGGTTTATAAAGAAAAATGTTCCACTTTAAAGGTAGCAATGTGTTAGCATCAGATTTTAACATGCTTAATGACAAAGATTCCTGCTTATCTAGAAAAGTTGCTAATACCGGTCTGATGGTTACTCCAAACATTTCATAGCAATTAAAAAAATCATTTTGTTCCGAAGAACAACTGTATTCTGGTTTTCTCAGTTCTGTACCATGGAAATATTAGGGTCTGTGCTACAGAAAGATCACCTTTGAACTGTTAAGATTTGGTTTTGTTTAGGTTTTTTTTTCAAGCAAGCATTTCAGTTGATACCTCTGGCATAGAGGAGTAAAACTGCCTTTACACAACTTTTTCTTTCACTGATGAAAAGAAGCAGGCTTTTTTTTTTTAGTTAATTGATCATCTCCCTCTTGGTAGTTGTCAGTCTTACCTGTGTCTTCTGCTTTGCCTCACAGCTTTAGCAGTGTTTTCAAGAAGATGAAGAAGTAGCAGCTGGTAGGATGATGTCATCAGGTGCAGGCAGCTTTCAGGCTGGAAATCACAAGCTGTACTCCAGAAAACGGGAAGTGTTCAAACACAGGGGAGATATCATGCCTGTCATCTTCTTAAGGATTACTAATCATCTTGAATAGCAGGAGAAGATTAAGAGCCTTTCTGTATAACAGATTTCCCATTTGGGGCGAGTGGCAAGGATATGAGGATGGTATTCTTATTTCATGCAGTGTGAGCACCTAGTGGTTAGCAGGTCCTCTGAGTTATACTGGTGGTCAAGTCTGTATTAGCAAATAGTGTTGGACATTAGGAACAGATCGGTGGGACAAAGCAGTCGATGTCAAACATCTGATATCAGAGCTGTAACCCCTTTCAGAGGGGGTTACTTGGACTAGGTTTGGTCTGTCCTGTTCTGAACACCTGTTTAGGCTGCATGAGGTGCACATCATGGAGCATAGCTTCCACTTTAGTTCCTCTGAAAGGATGAACTACTCCAAAATGCAAACAAAAGTATGGCAAGTAGGGATTATTGGGCTTTTCACTGTAAAAACATGCTCTTGATCTGAACAAAAATGCTAGTGTAGTTGTGTCCTTTGAAAGCCTCTTCACACTTTTGCCTCCCAAGCTCTGTAAGTAATCAAAAGCCAAACTCAAAAAATGAAACAAAGACAGTCTACCTTTCAGATTGACCAGCTGGAACCTGTCGTCATGCACATCATGCACCAGAGGACTTCCCAAGCCTTAACTTACTTGGCCCTACGTAACAGTTCAGAGGTGTTTGTTTGGTTTTTTTTTTAATATGGTCAGTAAAACAAATGAACATATCAGTATTTTGATGGTAGAGGTGTTTTATATGCCGTAAAATAGTTGCAGGTTGACCTGTATTTTTCACCACTTTAACTATTTTCCTAGGCAAAGTTGACAAATGCAATCTAAGAAGCAGCAGGAGAGAGATCCAGGCATAGGTGGGCGGGTGCTGCATATACTTTTCCCTTTGATCTTCAGTTCTTCTAGGGCTGGATGTCTTTGAGCAGAGGCTGCCATTTAATCTACTCTGTTATGGCGTGGATACATGAGGAGTGATGAGAATCATGTTCTGATAACAGACAATGATGCATGGATCATCAGTCTTAGCACATGCAGATTAGTCTTTTTTATTTATTTCTTGTTTAGGCACACTGGTAATAGATGCAATTATAAAAAAGCCATGGGTAGCAGAATGATAGCCCATCAATAGCTATTTACCTTCTGATTCATGAAATATTGCACCTGGGCTAAGCTCTGATTTGGAAACTCCCTTAACATATCTTTAGTACCTCAGACATTTTTAACGAAGCACACATGATAATTATCTTTGCTATGCTTACTGACATTTATTTAAAAAAAAAAAAAAGATGCCTTTACCCAGCCTTTTATTTGAAAATATGAACATCAAGCTGAGAATACTGTAAATTTCAACAGAAAACTTGACTTTTCCTTCAGTACCACTGTATCAACAGTGCAGCAGAATCATTGGGAAGTGGAAATAAATATTAATTAATTGCAATATATATTAAAACACGGCTCATTTTTAATTGCCTCTGCAGGTCTCGCCCAGATTTCTTTTGAGTATATCTATAAATGTCACATTTTCTATGCACAGGCTGCTATGAACAGACTCCCACAACATGCAATGAGTTTTTACAAGGTTTAAGTGTCCAGCAATATATAGGCTAGTATTAGCGTGTGCAAATTATTTTTCTCTATCCCTGTCTTATGATATGAAATATGAGAGCACATACGAAATACAATCTGCTTTCTCATTGTGACAAAGATAGTAATTTCCTGTTTGAAGGAAATTTGGCCAAAAGCTTTGAAAAATGAAACTGTTTCCTCTTCTCACTTGATAGACATGGGCACAGGTTAAGCAGGAATCCCTGCGGTACTATTACATGAAGCTCCTCTGTTTTCCCCACACAAATATTGCCTTATAGCCTGGGTGTGAAAATCTGTCACTGGACTTAATGTGGTTCTCCGAACAGCCACAATTCAGCAATACTGTAGAATTAATCTATAGTCCCAAAGATAAATACATATGGTGCAATTTTACTTTGATAGTCATTAGTATTTTTCCTCATTTCTGTCTTCCCTTAAGAAAAATCACAGCTGTTCTCTTCAGCCACTGTACCATTCACTATTACAAGGTTATTTAGCTAATATTAAAAAGTCAAATAATTGGAAAAAAATGCATGAAGGAAATAAAAAAAACCCTTTCAAATTTATTTTTTATCTGTACATGCTATTTAGTAACTACTTATATCTAATGTACATATATTGGGACAGATTCGTAAACAATTAGGAAGCAAAAGAAAAGTTGAGTTTGAAAGGGATATCATTCCCAGTAAATAATTACACATCCGGTTTGGTAGCATAAGTAACAACATGTAGCAGGCATTATTTCAGAACAGTCAAACAGAAATAATCCAGAAAAGCCCCCTATATTCATAGTGACAATTCTCTTATGACAACATCACAGGAAAAGGTTGTAATTAATGCAAAAATAAAGCGGACAATCTATTAACATAATCTGAATAAAATCCTTCCACAGTTAAATGTAGACACTAAGTGCTAGTATAATACTTTATTAATTAACAAAGTATTTATCCACTGGGAAATGAGGATAAAAGACTGTACACTTTGTCAGACTGCAGAAAAATGTGTTAGCTCTTCATAAGAAATGCATAAAACTCAAACAAAAGAACGATTATCTCTTTAAACCAATTACATTTAATCTCAGAAGAAAGAATGAATAAATCTGTTCCTTTCTGTTACTGTGATACACCACCAAAATTACAGAGATCACAGTCCTGTATAGATTTTAAGGCTACTATCAAGCTATTCTTTTGAACTGTTGAAAGTTTTAGTACACCACGTGGAATTTTAAGTTGCAGGATTTTGTTAAGAGAAGAAATACAGTTTTGTAAATGCATTACTTTAAATGGAGCTGTTTCCTCAGCAAATGAAAGACACAGTGCTTTCTAAACAGTTGTCGACACACAGCATATCCATCCTAGCCAGATACCTTTGCATCCTTATTTTAATTACACTGTCAGAATGCCTTATGCTTGCCATGTGCTCCAGAAATACTGCTCTTCCTCCACTTAAACTTTGAAAAGTTACATATACAGATAAACATATTTTAACTAGTTGTAAATAATTTCTTATACATTATCTGTACCTCAAGTACTGTGTCCAGCTCTGGGCACCTCACTATAAGAAGGACATTGAGGGCCTCGAATGAGTCCAGAGAAGCTCAACCAGCCTGGTGAAGAGGCTGGAGAGCAAATCCTATGAGGAGCGTCTGAGGGAGCTGAGGATGTTTAGCCAGGAGAAGAGGAGGCTGAGGGGAGACCTTATCACTGCCTACAACTACCTGAATGGAGGTTGTAGAGAAGTGAGCAATGGTTGCTTCACCCAAATGACAGGAGATAGGACAAGGGGAAATGGTACAAAGCTGTGCCAGGGCTGGTTCAGATTAGATGTTAGGAAGAAAAATTTTACTGAAAGAGTTGTCAGGGCCTGGAACAGGCTGCCTAGGGAGGTGGTTGAGTCACCATCCCTGAATGTGTCTAAAAAAAGGGTAGATGAGGCACTTAGAGATATGGTTTAGCATAGGATGGGAATGATTGGACTCAATGATCTTAAAGGTCTTTTCCCACCTTGTAATTCTGTGATTCTGTGATTCTGTGAACCGTATTTAAAAAAAACAAGCCTTCCAAACTACAAAGGATTTAAAAATAAAGGCAATTGCAAGTGGACAGTGTACTCAGAAAGTCTTGAGAGAAAATATTTTACAGAAAAAAAGGAAAATCAGAATAGTAAGGACAGAAGAGCATTGTTCAATTGGAGACTACAGTCACTAAAACCTGATGAGTGTATGGAATAAGTTATTTGAAAATTACTAGTGAATGATTAACAAGTTTCTAGCATGGCTACTTTCCCTACTTTCCAATGCAACTGATACTCAAAAATTCAATGTTTTGAATCCCATTAGAGATCAGTCAACTGGTAGATTTTCTGCTGTTGATTCTGAACCTGATAATTCAGATTCTTCCTAGTGACTTTACAAAGCCCCATATCAATTTCCATCCTCTAATCCAAGTAAGAACATTGGTGCCTTGCAACTAAAGAATTCTCCGAAATGCTGAAAGTCACTTCCTATACAACCTTACTCAAGGTCCTTCATTGTCCTGGGAATAAGGAAAGGAATAGACTAAAATTTATTCCTTTGCAGTTAGCCATCGCACATTTTCAATCTTCATAAAGCCTTTAATTCACATTATGTTATTTTGCATTTACATATATCACATTATTCAATAAGAAATGCATGACACCACTTAATTATCAGAGGGTTTTTGTAAAACTAATCTAAAAGTTTCCAGTCTTGTCTAAAAACTGACAAAGGTTTATTTGGAAAAGACGTTATTATTTTCTTTTAGGAGTTCTAGTTTTGGCCCTTCGCTCTTCCAGACCATTTGTGGACTTGTGTCTCAACTAGACAGCATCTCCATTAATAGAATGAAACATCACAGATTGCACTGTATAATGCAAAGTCTGCTTACAACATAAATACTTCAGGGCCTAACTTCATCATCAATTTATGAAGTTTAAAGTGTAAAAGTAGTCTTAGCATGGAGATTATTCCATCCTGAATGTATACTGTGAGGACTCTTATTTCTTCTTCCAAGGCAGTTCTTTCTACCTTGTGGGGCACTTTGAGTATCATCTACTGTGACAAGGGAAAGCATTCATAATCAATAAGATCTTTATAATTTATGTAATATTTATGAGCATGTACCCAATAAAAATTATTAGTATAACTATTATTAGTTACATTCAATAATAATTTCCCCTTTATGGGATAAAACTCTAGAAGTGAAAGGATGTAAATAAAAGGTATTTGGATTGGTATTTAGTCATTACAATGACTAAATGATACTTTTTCCCATTAACATTTCAGTAAACTAATCAAAATTTACTTTTACAAGTGTTCGTTGAAAATGTAACATATAATATAGTGAATAACCCAAGTAATCTCAAGTTTCTCAAATTGAATGAATTCCTATGAAATTTAAGGTTGATTTTTTTCTCACCTATATTAATAAAAAGTGTATATATTTGAAATTATTATAGTAGTAGATAATTAAATTTTTTCAGGTTTTTTTGTTCTTGTCTTATTGTTACTATTGTTCCATTTCACAGAATAAGAAATAGAAACTTTCCCAAGGTTGCAGCACATCTCTTGCTCAGAACCAGAGCTAGAAATCAGAAGGTCCTAACTGATCTTAGTACTTCATGTATAAATCTTTCTGTAGCAGAAATCTCAAAAGAGATTCTTGGAAATTCAGCTCATTGAGAAAGGATGACTTCCTTTGCCCGAAGCCTTTAGGGAGAAGGAAAAGCTCTGCCTATCAATACCTGTTTTGTGTAGCACAGTTACAGGCATGTACTACTGTCTTTCTCCTAATGCCTTTGCATTTTCAATATCCTTCTGATGCACTTTTATTACATACTTAATGTTGTTACAGGTGCAAACCTGTAATTTCAATCTTGAATGCCGTTGCACATGTGCCTCGGAAACACTGAAGGCCAAAACTCTGTGCTGCTAACACAGATTGTGGGTCAACAACATTTTTCTTTGCTTGCTAATGCTTTATTGTCTCTTAGTATACATTGAAATAATAATGGTAATTTATGCAGATATTTTGTATGCATAGCAAATAATGAGAAACACCTGCAGAAATTTCCCTCCTTCTCTGAGTTCAGCAACTAATTATATTTTTAAATAATGGCTACCATTGAACACAATTATCCAAATCACTTTAAGTAATGGAATCTTTTAAAGGTGTTTTTGAAAATTTTCACACAGTTTTTAAACAGTCTTTTTATATACCGGATAGGAGACAAAGAATGTGGTAAGCAGCTTAGTAACCCAAAAATGTTTTGGCAGCTATAAATCAGACTGTGATTTTTTTTTTCACTCTTCTGCAGCTAATACCTTGCTGATTTTTTTTTTTTAAAGGCTAGGATTTCCCCAATACCTTCCCTTCCTGATTAACATTCGTGGATGCTGTATATTAAAAATAACCTACAGGAAAAAAGTAGAAAAGGTAAAGTGACTGACTCAGCAAATTTTGCCTTTCCAAAGGAGGGATTTAAAAGCAGAAGCAAGGAACTTATGAATAAAGAATAAGGGGCTAATTCAAGGAGTAGACCAAAGGTGTCTGAAGACCAAAGTAACATCCTTTCATCTTAGAGATACTCACGTCTTCGTACCTTGCATGTTGACCATCCTTTCCAACTCTATAACTAACTGGGACAGAAGTGTTGATTCTTGCTATTCTGTCCACTGTAGGTAAAGTGAAAAAGAGTAAAAGAAAATCACATGACAAACACTGTAATCGGCTCAGCTCCTGGATTCGCCTCTGTATCTGCTTGTAAACTAGAGCAATGGGTCTGTTTCTGCTTGTAAACTAGAGAAATGGGTTTTACAGAATGATGTAATCAAAGAACAAAACTGTTTTAAACATATCTGAAAATGAAGAACACATCCCTCAAACAATAAAAAGAAAAGAAAGGATTACCCAAAATCGATATAATTTTCTGCCCCATATTCAGATATCTAACCAGAAGTTTCATGTATTTTCCAGCACCTGGATAAGTGTGTAACTGTAATTGCCTTATTATTCACACCAGACCCACCACCAGGCTTCACAGCAGTGAATTAATACAAAGTTTGGCAACCCCAAAGATGACTGATTAACTGAGAGCTCTGCCACAGAAAAATATATGCGAGGGTGAAGGCAGAGGTGGTCTATGCATGATGAGGAGAACTCTGTGCAGTCAAAGAGGTAGATTTGCTGTTGCTATAGGGTAGGAGTGATTACTGTAGAAAAGCCCACCCTATAGACACCATCTCACAGGTCCTCATCTAATTCAAAGTGGCTTCAGAAAGCCAACTGTTTTCTAGGGTGCTGACGTCAATGATAGGATCATGCTATTGCTGCTGCCGGGGGGGTCTGTGCCCTAAGTCTACTTTGCTTCAAGGAGTAGCAGCCAGTCACTGTATAGAAAATGCTTTGCTGCTCTAGTTGTGACTCTGGAGTGATGGACTTATGTTTTTTGTTGTAAATACCCTTGAATGTCATCATGCACTCACATTTCTGGCATGTAACATCAAAAAGTTGAGGAAAACACAACACACTAAAATTGAAGCATTTCAGGCAAGTTCTGAATTTTAAAACTTATTGGGGTCACTCCACTTTGGTCACTTGGGCAAGATCATGCCTACATAAGGCATGGATGACCCAGGTTTGTGATTTATCTTTTATATCTCCTGTTGCTAGTAGAAACAGGCGTGATGTTCCTGGATGTGGACAAAAATTATCATTACAGGCTCAAAGAAGGCTATTTATCTCTAGTATTACAGGTGCATGGTACAGTGAAATGGGACAATTACAGTTAAAAAAGATGGAAATTAGGATTCAGTTATATGTATGATACTCCTGTGTGAAATGAGTTGTTATTCTAACTCATTTCCCTGAAGCTAGACATCTACATCATTTAATGTGGGAACTGATACTTATAGTTCACCTTCTGAAAAGAAGCCAAGAATTAACTTCTAATTTTGAGTTAATCAGAACAAGGATAAAGCAGTTTGGAGAAGCATTGACACACCTTCTTTCACGCTTTATAGACAAACAGTAGAAATTATTCCTCAAGCCTTTGAATCAGTATCTCGAACCTGCACACAGCTGCATGACGTGACTTGCAGAATCATGGCTTTTGCACTATTATTTTCTTACTCTATAGACACAATAGATTTTTATAAATGTTACATGAATTTGATAACAACATTATTTTTAAAATGTCAAACGCATGAGTGAGTGATTGGAAAATTATATTTAATTACCTGAATTTTGAAATTTGTATTAAAAAACCCACACCTTAATTTTTTAATACAAATTTCTTAACTGTTTTGAAAACTATAAAAAAATGTCTCAATGTGACAGCATGGAACCCCCCCATCTCCCCTTGCAAACAGTGTTAAATGCATTTTAATAACTGCATTGAATCTTTAGTAGTTTAAGCCTGTTTTGATAAATGCAGATGATTTAATTTCTTCAATTTTACTGATTATTTCTAAAAAGTCTGATCATTGTGCTCTTGACTGAAATAACATGTATCACAGAATCTTGTCTCTAACAGTGGTCAGTAAAAGAAACCCAGTAAACCTGTAAGGGCAAGCATGCAACAGTAGTTCACAGGATACTCCTTCAACGTCCAGGAATTTTTGTTTTCTCAAAACACTTTGGGTTTTCTTATGTAGTAGCCTAAACATTTAATTAGCATTTCCCTAGTCTTCCACCTGCAGAATCTTTACTAAATATTTAAGATGCTTATATATATTAAAATCATTAGATAAATATTTTAGATTTCAAACATAACAAAAAAAATTATTATGAATTTTCCAATCCTGAAATCAAGAATGAATTTTTTACATACATGAAAGAATGTTTTGTGCCATTTGGAATGTAAGGAACAGCATATCCCAGTTCTCTTGATGTAAGGTCAGGTACTGAAAATCACATCCGAGAAAAATGCCATTTGTCATATGTCCTCAGTCCTTTGTGTATGCAAACTGGTCAGCTGGATCTAAGCTTTCTAAAAGAGAGGTAGCACATAGCTTTGGAAACACATCTCTCCAAGAGTGCTGTTCCAACCTAGTCTTGATTTCCAAAACAAAGCCAGAGAATGTTAACACTCAGAGCCCAAATAGATTTATAGAAGTTCTAAAGGATTTTGTTTAAGGCAAGCAGATACAGAAAATATACTGATAAGTTTCCTTCTACTTTATGTAGAGTCCTGTGTGGTACAATATTGACTGGAGGGGGAGGAAGCGAAGTGATTTTACAGAGGTAGTCAGCATGAGAATTAAATAACATCAGTTTAAGGAAGATAAAAGTGGGTAAGTTTTCCCCAAAATATAGCAGTGGGCATTGAAGGGAGGGAAGACACTGTGGGAATAGGATTACCACACCCAATGCAGAGAATAGAAATTACTTTCCACTTCCAAATCCCAAAAGGGGACCCAGGCTTTTGTAATAAGACTTTTGTATCTCAAGTTGTCAAAATCTGTCTTTAAGTATAACTATAAGGNNNNTATAACTATAAGGCACACAATCCACCATAATCTCATTTGACCCAATTACTTAGGTTAATTTGTACTTTACTGAAATGAAATGCTAGGTTTCTCAGTTAGAATCAGGACTGAATAAATATTTCAAACAATACATAATATTATTAAAAACTTCCTGATACGTATCCATCCTAAATTTAAATACTTTAAAGGAAAAGAGAAAAGAATAAGTGCTCGCAAAGTTCTGTAAGTACTTTTGCATCTCCCCCCTGCCAGCAAATATCTCGTGGTCAGTACGTGGAAGAAGCAGAATGTATTTTTTAGGAAAATGCTGTGACTCTCCAGATGCATTTCACGAACTGCGGTAGCCCACATCGTCCATGAGAGGGAACTATTGTTTAACAGTTGAAGAATCATACCCGCACTTCTGTTCATTCAGAGCGATTTCCCTCTGCTTATCTGAACCCTGCCAAATGGGATGTTCAGAAAGTAAAAGGACAGTCTCGATCCTCATTAGAATGCTATTTTTGAAAGCTAAACTGTTTTAACTTTTAACAAGAAGGGTACTAAAGATGGTGCTACTAATGGGATTTGGTGTGCTGTGCAGATGGAACCAAGTGACAGGCGTCTGATACCAAAACAGAGACACGATAGCAATAGACATCATAAGAAGGACACATTTGCCATGTACCATGCTTTCTAAGGGAAAAGAAAACTTTTCATAGGGTTATATTAATTTTAAAATGTGTAACTGTAAAATAAAGGAAGAAATAAAAATA
>VZTU01025303.1:16799-28567 GCA_013400835.1 Zapornia atra | reverse complement strand
GTTTTGAGTTTGGTTTTTTTTTCCCCTTATTGGGAGATTCTTACTGCATTCCAAACGTGCTTGAGCAGCTTATTTAGCTCTTAGCAGGAAAAGATCTTCTGATCCATTTCAGTCTTCTTGCATATTTGGTCTCAAGACACTTTTTCCGGCATTACTATTTCTATACCAAAGATTATCTATTCCTCCTTGCTATCTCCTGAGAGGGCAGCATGATAGACAGATCTTTCAAAGGCTTCCATGTTTATGTTTGCAGATAAAATTAATGTTGATTAGCAGCTTTACAACTACTTTGTTACTGATATGCACCTGATAGCAGTACTCTGCAGAAAACAAGAGCAATACAAAATCCACTAAGCAACTTCTGCACTGCAGTGTTTTACACTCTGTCCTAACTCTCAGGATGCTTATTTCTGTACAGCTTGTCCATCGTATCCTCATGGTATCACACTTTTGAACTGTGATGGTCATTCAATGACCCTTGGCTGGAAAGCACCAAGGTACAGTGGAGGCTCACCAATCCTTGGTTATTATATGGATAAACGGGAAGCAAACCATGAAAACTGGCATGAAGTCAATTCTTCCCTTATTACCCGGACAATTTATACGGTTGGTAATTTTTAATTATTATCCTTCTAGAGCTGATTGGTACTCTTTCTTTGCTTTTGGCAGAGTTCTAGTGTCTTGCAGAGAAATTCTTTAAATACTACAACAAAAACCGGCCCTTATATTGTGTATTTTGGAGTGCAATGATCCTCAAAACTGGGCCAGAGAATCAGTGCCATCCCCTGCTATGAAATTCTATGAACATTATGGCCATTCACATGAGGAAACTTTTGAAGGAAAAGTTGTGAAGCACATTTTTCACAAAGAACAAGATGAGCTATAAAACGCTTCATAAACTATATTCATTAATGAGCACTATATGTATCACTACTGTAATAACATGCAGAGAAAGGATGGAAGGATTTAGCAGGACAGATGACCATGCTGTCTATAGAACTGGAGACTTGTAAATGAAATGGAGATGGGCTGAGAACAAATGTAACTGTCCCTGGTCTTACTCTAAAATCTGCCTTCAGCTGGAAAGGGAAGTATATTAATAAACCTAGCATTATGCCTCATCGCCTCCCTTCCAGAGTACCAGAGTGATTATTTTAGTTTTGAAATAAATTACATCTGGTTGCAGTTGCAATGTACTAAATGTTTCTTAAAAGAGGAAAGTTTTGATATGAACTTTCATGAGGAAAAGTTGAGAAGATAGGCTATAGCAAGTAATTGATCAATCTGATGCTTGTTAAATTAAGCAACTAGATTTTATTCCCAAATAGTTCTTAAAATTATTTCTGCAATTCAGCAACTTTCCTATAAAGGACAAAAGTAAGTCTTTAGCAGGTATTTGACACTGAAGTAGAAAATAATGCTGCAGATGAACTTAGGAAGAATGTTTTATGCACAGAAAGCAGCCAGCAATACTCAAGTTAATGTATGCTTGTGAGTGACTTTATAACTGGCATCCCTGACATAGCAGATGGAGCGTGGATGTTGCAAAATAAAAAAGGGCGGGTAGGATAGGCATCAAAGGGCAGTACTAGAGCAATGTTTTCTAGATATTTCCATTTTTCATGCATTTGTAAACAAATGAGTAATGTAAATCAAGGGAAACCATTCAGAATTTAATTAATTGGGTGTTTAAGTCTGAGTCCTGCCAGTAACTGTATTTATAACTGAAGGTGCATCTTCATACATTAGCTTGAATGACTGGAATCCGAAATACTGATGGGAAATAAAAGCAATACAGCTTTTAGTATTTTATGACATACTGCAAGCAGAGAAGGCCCCAAGATATACAGTACAGCACTGGGAAATCACTAAAGATTTAACCCTCTCTGATTAAGAAATTCTATGAGAAGCCCACAAATATTCTTTCCCTTAATAACCTGGGATTTCAAAACCATTTTTGCAGGCTGAGCTGTTAGTCTCTTTTGTGAATCACACTATATAGCTCTCTAACTTCTAAACTGTATTAGTGCCTGAGTTCCTAGCTTATGTTGATTGCTTTGGTTTTGTATTTGATGCTACACCATCATATGTTTGTTACCATTAAAAAAAATCACAGCAACATCCTTTATCTCACATTTTCTCAGNGTTCAGTATCTCCTTTAGGAATACTAACCTCAGCTGCCTCTTTCTCTTGAGACGTGACAAAATATAACTTTGGGAAAGTTATGCTGAGGACTGAGGTGTAGAAGACTTGTTTATTGTATGTAGACAGTCTGGAAGAGGAAGAATGGAAGAGAGCTACTACCATGAGGCACTTGGAGTGTCAAGAAGCTCATGGCTAATAACTTGTCTACCTTGACCTCTAAATCTGAGATGGTGTTGCGGTGATGGACTCATTAAGTCAGAGCTCATTTACCAGGGACATTTGCAGAGGTATAGCACAGATTCTGGTCATCCTGTTTCCAGTGCTTACTTCCTCACTTTGTAATGGTAGGCAATATTAAGAGAAAGATGCACACAAGCCAGAAAATTACTGAGAGAATATTTCCCAGAGCTATACTAGCACACTGTGAAATTAATTGGATTGGCTTTTCCTTTAGTTTTGTGTTGTTTTCCTTTCTTCCCTGATGAGTGCACTATGACCTTTTTTACACTAAAACACCATTCGAACTCTTGCATAAGTGAATGGCTTATGAATAGCCACTTATAAGCAGTGCAAGAAGGTATTTCATGTTAGTACACTCACCTGTAAGTATCTGCTAGTGGACATTCATTGAATGTGCTCCCGGACCTTTGCTCTAACTTTTTACAGCCTCTCATGCCAGTATGCTGAGTGCTGTTATTCCATGGCTGACACATGGAAGTACAATTCAGGTCTCTGCAATGTTTAAGAGTAAAATCTTCAAATTAGATCCTTACGGTACTACAGTACAGCAGTATGGCCTGATAATTAAGTAACCAAGTCCAGAATGTTTATTTTCAAGTATTTAATTTATTAAAAAAGTATAAATAACGGCTCTTTATATATCAAATTTTCTCTAAAAAGGTAGAGGATTTGACAGAGGATGCCTTCTATGAATTCAAAGTTGCTGCTGTGAATCTGGTTGGAATAGGTCAACCTTCGGATCCCAGTGAGCATTTTAAGTGTAAAGCCTGGACTATGCCAGAACCTGGTAAGTCTATTAGTTGGTCGTTAATTTCAATTCAGTGTAAACTCTTTAAAACACAGCCAATGTAACGCTCCATCCAAATTCTGGTTACTTTCTGCCATATTACTTGTTGAGATCGCCATTGCTTCTGGCATCTCCAGTTAAAAATCTACCTCTATATCACCATTGGTTACATTGAATGTCCTGGAAGTGGGTGACATTAGGTTGCTGAATGTCTCCTTTCACAGCCCACATCAGCTCAGAGCAGAAAGTCTTCAGTCTTTAGTCTATGTTTTTATCTCTATTAGCTCCTCACCTGCATCCCTACAAGCTCTACTTCACTCTCACATCCTGTACAATATATATGCACCTCTGTACCATAATTGTAGTCTATTAAGAATATTCCTGGAGTTTCAGACTCCAAAACTATAGGTTTTGTTCATAAATAAGACACATCAGGGGTCTGTGTCTTGACATAGAGGCAAGTAGAACAGTATAGCTCACACTTTACAGCTAAATCTCCTAATTTCAATTTGTGTGCCCTTATTAATGTGTATCCCCTAGATGGTATTTAGGTGTTAGCTGTGAGATTATTATTAGCCAGATGTTAGAAGAAATGTGCTAACAAACACACAGTAGGAAGGAGTGTGTACTAATACTCAAACCCGTGTGTAGGTTATCTGTAGTTCAGCAATGTAGATGTAGCTGGAGATGTTAATTGCAATGCTAACTCTGTAAAAGATAAATAAGAAGTATGTTAAATAAGAAGTATTGTCAATTCAGGACCTCCTGCAAAAGAAAGTTAATTTTTATTCTATCTCATATAAACATATAAGTTTGTGTTTAAATGTTAGATATCTAGGGAATTGGTTCCCCTCACTAATGCTCAAGTTTTGTAAATAATATATGAAATGGTTTTTGAAGGGACATCGGCTTATTTTATAACACCCTTGCTCATACTGAACAACGCTTTTCCTGAAGCTATTTCTGATGTCTGGTACTGATTTGCTTAAACAAAGGGTGTCACGCTGCAGACCATAATGGAAACATGGGAACATATCTCTTTAATGTATTTCTACCTTATTTTTCCCAAAATGCTGTTAAATACTGCTGTGTTGTTAAGTCAAATTCGTTTTTTCAACACTGAGCTTTGGAATGCAATTAAGGATCCATTCTAATACTGCTTATGTCATCAGGAGCTGTCTGACACCTACACACATCTGTGTTTAAACATTCATGCAGTTTTTTTTTTTTAATAAAGAAAAAAATCCAACCCTTAAATCTGATTTTATAAAACTGTTGGAATTTTAAAAGGCATAATTAGCATAAACATTTATTTTCTGTTACATATAAAAACGAATTCTTGCCTGGAACACGAAACAATTAAAGTAATATCATGGAATCATTTAGTAGGAAAGACTCTCAAATGTAATCTAATTCAACTGCTTTCCCACACGTAGCATCAGCTGTAACTATCTTATTGACAGAGGCTTGTATAATCCATCCTTAAAGACTTCTACTCTTGAAAATGTCCAGGTTCTTTGGGCAGGATCTACTCCTAATCTTACTATGTTTAAGGTTTAAATGTTTTTCTAATATTCCTGAATCTTTCTCCCTGCAATTTAAGCCTGTTTGCTTTTTGCCCTGTCCACCAAATACATGAAGGGATTATTCTTTTCCTTTTTACAACAGCTTTTCTGTGCATTTAAAGACTACCAGACCCCTAGCTCTTCCTTTAAGTTGTCAAAACCCAGTTCACTCAACCTTTCCTCATCGAACATGTATTGCTTATCTCTAAATAAACGACTTTTTTCTATTCTTTAAAGTTTTTCTAGTCGGTTCTTGTCTTTCTTGACTGGCAATGCACAAATTGGAGACATGTTTTCAAATAAAGTTTTCTCAGTTCTGAGCAGAGAAATGGTAACTCCACACCTTCTATTTGTCTTTAAACACCTGTTTACAAATCACCTTCTATTTGTCTTTAAAGAAAAAAATACAGTTATGCCAAGTTCCAAATTTACCTAATTTCAGTGCCCTGATTCTTTTCTGCAATGTTGAGTTGCTTTTCAGAGAATTGTTCTCCATGTTTTCTAGCTTAAGTCTTCTGAATTCATAAATCTTACCTTCTAGATTTAATGACATGGCAAAGCCATCAATAACAAAGTGTTTAATCTCCTGACCTTAACTCCCTTTATGTTAATTACATTTTATTATCTTTTTTTTGGGTACTATTTAGTATAAATGCATCATTGGTGGAACAATTATTTTCCTTAAAGAAGGATTTGTGATTTATGCTCTCCACTGTGGTTTCAAAATTGTCTGGTGTGTAAACAATTGCCTAGTGTATAAACAAGTGATGATTATCCTTAATTTTGAATAAGATATAAAGAAGTAGAATAAAAGGCACTTTCAGGAAATGAAGAGAGTGAAATTTTCATAATGAACAATTGGACCTTTCTACTCCTTGGTCGATTACATTGTTCTCATTCTGAAATTAGCTGAAAAGAGATTATTGTATTCTTTCTGCTTAAAAAAAACCAACACAAGCAAACAATATCCTCATCCTCTCCAAATTGGCAAACCTGTTAAAATATTTCATAAGCTTTTTTTAGAGTGTTTTTAAACAGTGGCTTAGCAATAATGAAAAGAAATAATAGACATTTAAGACTGTGAGAGAGACCTAATCTCTTCCCTGAATTACTGCAGATACTGAAAACTAATGTCCTTAGAAAGGCCAAAAATCCCTTGCAGGATTTCCAGCATGAGCGATGGATTCCTTGCCTAGAGTCCATAATTATTTAATCTTTCTGCAGAATTCTAGTTTTAGGCACCTCTGTGAGCCTCTGTGAGTTAGTAATGAGATATAATGAATTATTTTACATACATAACTTTAAAAAAATGAAACGTCTGTGGTCTCAGAGTCTTCAGAACATACTTCAATACAAATTTACTTCTGCTGTCTAGATTTCTAGTAGGTGCATTTTCCAGTGGAATTTTAATTATCTGTGGATATATAGACATATAGGTTAAGATTTTTAGAGAGTCCTGAAAAAAGGCTTTAGGTTCCTTGAAAATTACAGTCTTCCAATGAGAAATTTAGTATTTCATAGAACTATTGAATGATTAGGGTTGAAAGAGACCTCAAAGATCATCTAGTTCCAACTCCACTGCCCTTCCACTACACCAGGCTGCTCAAATCTTCACCCAAACCGGCCTTGAACACTGCCAGGGAGGGTGCAGTGAAAACTTCTCTGGGAAACCTGTTCCACTGCCTCACCACCTTCAGAGATTTTTTTTTTTCCCAATCTCTAATCTAAATCTACCCTTCTTCAGCTTAAAGCCATTACCCCTTGTCCCATGGAACCATAGAGTACCAGGTTGGAAGGGACCTTAAGGATCATCTGGTCTAATCTTTCTTGGCAAAAGCTGTGTATAGACAAAAGCACTGCTTAGATAAGATGGCCCACCAACCTCTCCACCCAAATCTTAAAAGTGTCCTGTATTGGGGAATCCACCACTTGCCTGAGGAGATTAATCCAAAGGCTGATTGTTCTTATGAAAAATTTTCCTTTAGAGTCTAATCAGAATCTCCCCAGGAGTAACTAGCACCCGTTATCCCTTGTCTTACATGTGACTCCTTGTAAAATGAGAACCTCCATCTTCTTTGTAGCCACCTTTTAAGTAATGGAACTTGATGATGAGGACCCTGTTAAGCCTTCTTTTCTCAAGGCTGAATAAATCCAATTCTCTCAGCATTCCCTCATATGGCAGGCTTACCATTAACTTTCTTAGGGATTGAAGTAAGACGGATGGGCCAATAATTTTCTAGATCCTCCTTTAAGCCCTTCTTGTATATGGGGGTGACATTAGTCTTCTTCCAGGCTTCTGGGACATTATCCGATCTCCACAACTTCCCGAAGATTATAGAGAATGACCTTGCAACAACATCAGCCAGCTTTATCAACACCCTCAGGTGGATATTGTCAGAGACCATTGATTTGTAAGGGTCAAGCTCCTTTAATAATTCACATATCAACTCTTCCTTCACTGATGGTGGGCCCATGCTTGAATCAATGTGAATTTTTGTTCCCAAGACCTGGTACCCAGCAGTGCTGGTAAAGACAGAGATGAAGAAAGTGTTGACAACCTCTGCCTTTTCATTCTGTTGACGATTAATTCATCTCTCCTGTATACCAATGGACCAATATTATCCCTCTGCTTCTGTTAGTTGTTTACATACCTGAAGAATACTTTCTTTTAGTTTTTGACATCTCTGGCTGATTTAATTTTGAACAGAGCTTTTGCTTTTTCAACTGCATCTCTGGGGTTTTTTTATATATATATAAAGTGCCTATGACTGTAGTGATAAACATTCTTTGGAACAACTCTGACGGCAGAGGTAAGGACAGGAGTCAGCCTGTCGGTACCTCAGCGCTGCTGCTGGCAATGTCGTTTCGGGTGTCAATGGATATTTGTCTGCTTTTCCATATCTGTTATACTTCTCTTTTGGTTTTGAGCAGGCAGTTAAGCCAAGGGTGTCTCTTGCTCCTCCTACTTCCCTTACATTTAAAGGAGATTGTCTTTTTGCTTGCAGGAAATCATTCTTGAAAAACTCCCAGCCCTTGCTAGCTCCATATAATCCATGGAAGTTTCCCTCAGAATCCCTCCTAATGAGCTCTAAGAGAGAGCTGAAGTTTGCTTTATCACTCCATGTCCTTGTAAAAAAAACACTCTCCAGCTTTCTTGTAGGCCCCTTTCATGTACTGGAAGGCTGCTATGAAGTATCCGCAGAGACTTCTTTTCTCCAGGCTGAACAACCCCAACTCTCAGCCTATCTTCATAAGGAGAGGTGCTCTAGCCCTTGGTTCATCTTCATAGCGTTCCTCTGGACTCACTCCAACAGGTCCATGTCCTTATGCTGGGACCCCCGTAGCTGAATGCAGTACTCTGGGTGGGTCTCACGAGAGCAGAGTAGATGGGAAGAATCACCTTCCTCAATGTGCTGGTCACATTTATCTTCATAAGATCTGCAATATCTGTTTATTTTCTGAAATGTGGTCATCTACTATGGAGAAACACTTTTTAAACTCTTTTTTGCTGTATACTTGCTGAATGTCATCCCATAAAGATGTTATGTTACTTCTTCACTGGCTAACATCAGGTAGGCTAGAATGGCAATCAATCAGATTTATTTTTAAAGTTTTTTCTAGTCTTCCTTATTTTAGATGGTGAGACAAGTTAAACCAAATGGCACCAGAACAGTTAAGTGAAGCAGAAGGAAAGTATAGTAGTGAGAACACAACCTGTTAAAAAGGTGTGAACTCTCACTTATTCATAGACCATCAGGATGTTTTTGACATAAATAGTTCTCCTGACAGATATCCTCTCGAGAAGTTCTTCTTCACTATCATTATCTGCCTCACCATGAAAAATTCTTCTTTAAGGGCACATGAAACCTGATTGAAAGCCCACTGGTGCCAATGGGCTGTAGATCAGGCTAGAGGGTCGTGGTTCATGTATACGAGCAATAAATTTAAATCCTGATGCTAAATTATGAATCTGACTTAGATACTTTGAGTAGGGCTAGTGAATTTGATAATACACAGGGAAGTCTGTTACTTATTGGAAAATTTTAAACTATGTGGATTTTCCACATGAATAACTTTCCCTTAAAATGGAGTTACTGAGATGAAACTACGAATGTATGCTTCAGAATACTAATGTCACTGCACAAAGCAGCTAAGGCTATCTACAGCAATGAGGGAAAATTACCTAAACACAACATATACCAGGTTTAATGTAAAGGGTGAGGATTTTGAAAGCAAACACAGTCAAACCAAAATTGAGGTGGTGCATTTTGGCCTCTACAAGCCCAGTTTGCAAAACTTTATTATATTGAAGTCAACTTCAATATTTGAAATATTTTAGGTCCTGCCTATGATCTGACGATTTGTGAAGTTAGAAATACATCGCTGGTTCTTCTGTGGAAAGCTCCTGTGTATGAAGGAAAAAGCCCTATTACGGGGTATTTAGTGGACTATAAGGAAGTAGATGCAGAAGACTGGATCACTGCCAATGAAAAACCTACTTCGAAGCGTTATTTTAAGGTAGCATCTTCATCACTTAGTGCTAATTCAAAACTGAGTTAAAAAAAAAATCTGATTGAATACAAGAAAGATGTGCATTTGAACTTGGTCCTCTGATAACATCTTCGTAAAAGTAAACAAAAGAGTTTAGATTATTTTTTAAAATCAGTTTTGCTCTTTATCTTGTTCCAGGTCACTGATTTACATGAGGGTCATACGTATGTTTTCAAAGTTCGTGCAGTGAACGATGCTGGAGTAGGCAAGTCATCTGAGATATCTGAACCAGTTCTTGTTGAGGCAAGGCCAGGTAATGTACTGTTTTATCTCCTCTGTTTCCAAAATACTGAAATGCTTAGCAGTACATTTAATCAATCTATTCAATACTGCAGCATGTATTTAGATATGTATTTAAAGAGTTAAGAAACTCTCAAACTTAAAACTTAAAGAAAAAATATGTGGGTGCAGAGGTACTGTGGAGACTTTTTGCTTTACTTACTGCATAAAATAATTCATAATCAGTTATTTTAATTTTTCTTCTCAAGAACAAATGTGTTTACTTGCTGTGAGTGAAAAGAAGTGTGACAACACATTTATTAAAGCTTTGAGAGTAATAATAAAGCTAATTTACTTAAACTGTTCGTATCTGCTCATACTCAGTTTCATTTTATAGTTTTTTTCTCAGTAAGCATTTATTAAGTGTTCCTTTTTTTGTGTAGAGTAAGAATCTTTCCAGTATGTGATGCTGAGTCAATATATGACATAAATATGCTTTGAGATCTATAAGTAAGATTGGTATCTGTTAGTAAAGATGGACAGAATTCACATGGGCTTTAGTAATTCCTGAATTGCAACCCTACAGCCTTGACATATGAATTGATTCCTATTTTGCAGGAACAAAAGAAATCTTTTCTGGTGTGGATGATGAGGGTAATATTTACCTTGCTTTTGAGTGTAAAGAAGCTACAGACGCATCTCATTTTGCATGGGGTAAATCATATGAGGAGATTGGTGATTCTGATAAGTTTAAGATTGAAACAGAAGGAAATCAGTAAGTCATGCCATTCTATTATATCATTAGAAGTTTGTCTTGTTAAAACTTTCAGTAACATGTGAAACCCTGCTAATTACACCTTTTATTGATGATTTCAGTTCTAAGCTGTACTTCAAAAATCCTGATAAATCAGACTTGGGAACTTACTCTATCGCAGTTAGCGACACAGATGGGGTTTCATCCAGCTTCGTTATGGATGATGAAGGTAATCTTACCATTCCAAGTCCTTCTTAATTTTATCACCTCAACTGCACTAAAAATGTTCCAAGAAAAAAAAAAACAACACTCCGCAACTCTCATATTCTTTCCTACACATTAAGAGAAAACAAAAAAGGACCAAGCAACAGGCTTTGTGTGATTAGCTATTTTTCTGATTACCACAATAATGAAAATTGGGTTAACTTAATGCAATATTTTCTTATTAAAAAAGAGAAAAGATAAAGAATATGCCCAGCTGCAATTGTTTTCTTTATGCTGGGAATATAATGCTATTTGCAAATATTTGTTACACTCTCAGTTGAATGTCTGAAAATGTTGCCTTTTTTCACTGTTCTGTGAATCTTTCTCTAGTGTCTTCTCCTGAACATGAACCATTTATGAAGACTCTTGGTCATCACCAATATCTGCTTCTTCTACTTGTAATATTTGAAATTTTTCAATGAGTACTGTAGGAAAAAACAGATATGCAGATACTGTAGGAAAAGACAGATCATGAGAACTTCCCTTTAGCTTAGTTTTGAAGCAACACTCTCAAACTCAACACTCACTGCCAGACCCAGTTTAAAAGGTTTTTTTGTAGAACACTGAAACAATGGAAGTGATTCCTGTCCCACATTTAGCCCATGTCTTCCTTGGTCATACCTGTCACTCAACATTGCACTTTTATTGTACCAGATCTCTGCATAAACATCAGATTTTGTATTTTAGCACTCAAAATAATTATTTCACTGTCCACTTAGTTCCTCAAATGCTATAAATTCTCCTGTAATTTTGCTAAATCCTAGACCACGTCATAAATCCTTTCTGATTTCCTCTGGTCTTTACATTTTCTGTACATTTGCAATTTGTGGTAATATTCATCTTCCAAATCTTTATTAGTAATGAACATTATAAATAGGGTTAGTAAGAAAATCTCACAAAGTGGTTTCTAGACTCTCACAGAGTCTTCATGAGGATTTAGTGTATTCAGGTTAACCTGTCCGTTATCTTGTTTCTTGCCACAGAAAACCTAGAATTTCAGGTACCATGTCAGAAAAGAAGTTAGGAGATAAAGGAAAGTCATACACTACTTATAAGCAAATGTCTCCCATCTTTTGTTTAAATTCCATAGAGTTTAAAATGGTTTTCATCCCCCATTTAGATTCTTTTGCATAAGAGAGTGTGCATGAAAATGCATGAAATAGGAACACTTGCTAAATCTACGTATCAGAATTTTAAGTTTCCCAAATCTTATTTTGAGTCATTATTTTCTGAAAAGAGTTG
>VZTU01025303.1:0-10226 GCA_013400835.1 Zapornia atra | reverse complement strand
GCCGTCTGGGCGCCAATCTGTGCAATATGAGCCAGGGAGCCTGCTTTGGCAGAGGGGTTGGACCCGATGATCTCTTGAGGTCCCTTCCAACCCCTATGATTCTATGATATATTGTGGACAAATAATATCCACTGTGAGAATTTTGCTTTGAACATATAATTGGGTGTTTGTATACACTTGTTTATTCTGCAGTTCCCTTTGCATTAAATACATTGTTTGTACACTTACTTGTAGCTACTCTCTTTCCTATGTTTAGTTGGCAGCCGGGCCAACATATTTAATTAGTATATTAAACATATTTTTATATATATATATATATAAACTTATTTAATAGACTAATTTATCTCATTTACCATTTTACATTTGGAAACATTACATGACTTATCATACAAACTGAGATGAGCTTCAGGTTTCTCAGTTGTGCTGTAGACACCTGGGTCAATATGATAAAAACTTGTAGAATTTTCCTTCTAGTTGAAGAGTTCCCTCTCATCTTTCTGGTGTAAGGATGTTATAATTGTCATATTTTTTCTTTTTTTCACTCCACCTCTCTGATAGTTGTCACTCTACAACATATACTTTAAGATGCTTTTGTTTCTTAGGTCCTCACTTCTCAGAGTTTTTGTATTGGAAAGTTACAGAGGAATGTGAAGTTTTACTTTCTTGTAAGGTGAGGAAATATACTTGAAATAATTTTTCAGAATGTGTTGATTAAAAATTGAGGTAGGAAAATGTGAGGAAAGATTTTGATATTTTTTCAAATTAGAAGTTTCATATGAAAACTTTTTTATTATTTAGAAATATTTATAATAAAAATTTCCAACTTACCGTTCTTATGCAGTAGTCTTCATTAAACAAAACAAAACAAAAATTACAGGACATTTCTAAATGTGTTAGGTGATTTAATTCTTTAGAGTAATGTGAGTCATTAAAAAAAAAAACCCTTAGTGGTCTGTTTTCCTTCCGCAAAAATAGCCACAAAACCCCAAAGTTCAAACTCCTTCCTCACTGCATTCTGATTTAGAGGTTCCTCTACCAAAGCATCTAGTATTTAATCAGCTGTAACCAAACATGTAACAAAGGCTTCTAGAAAGAATGTTATAAACATGATTTTTATTGGTTTTGGCTAATAACTTTTGAATCCTAACTAATGCTAAAGTGCATGGAATTTAATTTATTTTCTGCTATGAACATCTTTATATGCCATTCTAAACTGGTATATTTTAATTTTTGTTGTTCTTCTAGAATGACTAATTAGAAGTCTGAATAACTAAGTTAATTGAATTCAACAGTCATTAGACTCTTCTTCATTACCTTTTCCTGTAATCTGGACACTTCTTTTCATTAAGTTTTTGGCTTTTAATTAGACTAACTTGAATCATTCATTATGAGCAATTTACATGCACATTTGTCCGACTTTTTCCTTTCTTTTTTACTGCTCACTAATTAGAAGACCTTTAACCTCAAATTATTCCCAGGAGAACTGACCTGGGCCGTGAAGCTGCCATTCTATCTGCCCCCATTTTAGGGCTCAACACTCATTAGCTAACATGGTACATTTGCTGGTGCTGAGCTGCATAGCTAGAGTACTTTATAATCTCAACATGCATTTGCCTCAGGCATGAACCCTGCTTATCCTTTCATTCACATGGGGAATTAAATGTTGCTGAACCAGTTATGCTAGTGTTAATTCTCTACAAATTAATCTGAAATTATCCTTCTTTTCATTGACTGTCAAGCCTGTTTATACCACTGAAACTGTGAAAGGCAGAGTGCCTGATTATATGTGTTTCACCAGTGTACGTTTTGTTCATAAGGTCAGAACATTTTATGTAAATGAAATCTAGGATGTGGGCTGTTTGCACACTCATCATTTTAACTATGCCATTGACCTTATAACGTTTGTTACTGTTAGTATGTGACTGGCCATTAGATGCACATGGTGCTGTTGTTTATGCCTGTTTAACTGATAGTTGTACGTAGGTAGAGTTTGAACAATAAAACCTGGATTTGTCCTACAAGCTTCAGATGCTTGACATTCAAGTTAGAAGTGTGGCTGCCCTGGGCTGTTTCTGCTGTAATAAAAACATCCAAAGAATGCCTCCCCATGGCATATCATAGCACTTGGCCTTGTTCTCTTCTAGGCTCTGTTTAGAGGTCCTGTGCAAAAATAATTGTCACAGGTGATTTTTATCTCTTGAAAAAGCCTGGGATAATGTGAAGGAAGTACCTGTAATAGACGGCTTTCTGCCTTCACTTTCTCAAAGGCCATGGCATGAAATAGGGGACTTAGGAAACCAAGCCAACTGGAATCTTGTGTAGAGCAGAGGATTGACTGTATGATTCAGGCCTATAACAGTTATAATGAACCTATATGGATTGTGTTTTAAAATAGTAAATCAAAAATAACACACATTACTTCACATACCACTTATTTTCTACGTGATTTGACGTGGTTGACTTTGTATTGATTTCTTATTTAATTCTGAAATAGCTGGCACTGATGACCTTGTTCTTGTTATTGCAGCCCCTGCATGCCAGTGAGATAGGTTTGTTCATCTGAATGATAATTTGATGGTTTTTGCTTTTTATTATGCATTTCTTTTTCTTCATATAGCAGCATCTTCTGTCATTTTTTTTAAGTACTTCTAAATTTCAGAATGTTCAAAAGCTACCTGGTCTTGCATAACTTTGATCCTTATTTGTACTGTGTCTGTAAAAGCAAGATTTTTGTGTATGGCTAAGCAGCGAAAAAAAGTAACTTTTCATAGTAAATGTCAACATGAAATAACTTTGCCGCTGCAAATTGCATTTGTCTGAAACTCAGTCTATTTATTGTCAGATTGAGTGGTAACAGTCTTTGATGAAAAATTGTTGAAAATCACTATAGGCTTGTTCCTTCAGGCTTTGTTCAAATAAAATTCCCACTCACGTCATATGACTACAGGAATAGCCACTTTGTAGTTACTGGTAAATGTAAAACGCTGCTCAAGACATTGCTTTGGGCCAGGTTGTGATCTCAAATACTCTGTCAGATATCCATAGCAACCACACTGGTTGTTATGCAGTAATACATGTGATTAATTTGAGCAGGTTTTATAGAGATGACCACGAATCTGTATAGGGGGCATCCTATTTTTCTAGTCACCTCTATAGAGGACTTTCACAGAACTGTTCATCTATGGAGGAAGACTTCTCTAAAGTGAAAGGATTGGAAATTGGTGCATGTTTTTTACCTCCAAGCAAGTCACTTGAAAACTACTGCAGATCTGTATTAACTTCTGGGCTGCCCTCTATCCTTTTGTTCAGTTCTTTTTAAAGAGGCTTTTTAAAGCAACTGCCTGGGGACTGAAAAATGTCCCGCTAGATCTATCCTTCTACCTAAGCCATGCTGACCGGTAATTCAGGCTACACATGGAAATACCATTGCATTTCTGTGATTTTTTAGAAGGCTATGGGGATAGTGATGTCAAATAAGCCATAGGGTTTCTGAAAGGGAGAAAAAAGAGAGAGCTGGGCTGCTAGCTTGTTTCGATTCACAGTTTGAGGTCATTCATCCAACAGTATTTTAAGCATCAGTAATACACAATTTAGATTTAAAAATTAGAGCAGTGCTTGAGGTATAGCTGTAATCTATTTATACATTGTTTAGATGAGTTGCTGATACTACAGAAAAATCTGGCTTTCAAGCAACTTCTCTGCATTTGCACTACGTTGTTAAACCCTTTTGTGCTGGGAGAGACTGCAATTTGTACGATTCCTCAGGTCTTTGTACTTTATATAGGACACAATAGTAGTAGAAAAAAAAAGGTTTCTGGTGCAGCTCACAACTTTGAAGTCTCAAATGCTTTCAGAATAGTAACTTCAGTTGCTCTCTGCAGTTTAGCCCTGAAAGACATTGCTTAGGTAGCTGGGATAAATCTGCAAATTGGCTGAAGACGCTTTAAGTTAGGGCCTAGGTTCTGTGTTACAGCTCTCTTGAGACACATGGCAGATGCAGAAAGATAAAGGAGAGTTCAGCAGCTCTAATTTCAAGGTACTTCTCACAGTTATCTCTAGACAGTCTACAACCGCATAGCAAGGGTGCATAAACCTTTAAAGGAAGAGACTGACAGAATTGCCTTTACAGATTTGACAAGGGCTCTGAAGCTGTCAGCTGTATACTTCTGACCAGTTTTCTGCTGCAAATAAATACTGTAGGGCTAAGATTTGCTTAGTCTTGACTTTGTGAAGACTTGAAATGGTTTTGGGTTTTTTTGCTTAGCTTTATTTGTCATGTTTTATAAAAAATGGACTTCTTACATTGAAAGTACTTTCGTGACTACCTACCTGCAATGCCTTTCTTTGGGACATAGCCAGGCTTATGTGCCTTTTGTGTTGTACAGGTTGCAAACACAAAGAAGGAGACTATTTTCAAGTGGTATAAGGATGGTTCTGGGATTGACGTTGATGAGATGCCTGATCTGCAGAAGGGAGAATGTCACCTCAGTATTCCCAGGGTACAGTATCACATTCTGATTAGAAATGACAGCTTCTGCTTGACAGGCTATAGGTTTGACAGGCAGAGCACTAAACCTGCTATCATGATTTCTGTGAACTGTTTTAAGAAAAAGCGTATTTGCTATCCTTCAATTAGCTGGCGAGTAACTAATGCTGGTAATAGAATATCTATTTTTGTTATCAGCTCAGACAGTTCATGCTTAAATTGCTTCAATGTCCTTAGGTGAACTCCATCTCGTTCTTCCTTATTGGTCCCTAATTTTTCAATTTGTTCAAGCACCTAATTTCTGACAGTGTTTCAGTTTTATTTCCTAAAATGAATAGGTTTGAGGTATATGGCTTCTTAAGATCGATCTCTATGCAAACAGGATAACCTAACCTGTGTCTGAAGCCTTAGCTTGTATAGTTGCTGCCCCTGTCAAGTGCCAAAACCTCCATGGATCAAGTTTTTCTGCTTTCAGATAAAGCACATTCCACTTAATTGATTGATTGATTTTTTTATCTACTAGTTTCATATTCTTCTAATTTTCTTCCTTCATTTCACTTGCAAGAGTGCTTTCTTCTTCTTCTGAAGACTTTCTTCTGGCTTCATTTGTCTTGAGTAGACTTTTTGAGGAGGAGGGTGGTTTCTGCTTGTCTTGAATTTTTCTTGTCATTCAGTCATATGGTGCTTCTACTTTTTTACTGAATTGTGGTCTTGCATACATATAAGATTCAATTAAATAATCTCCAATCTATATGTAGTTGTTTATTTTCTTCAGGTTTTAAAATAAATTAAAAGAAAACACCCAAGGCAAAAACTCCAACTGCTTTTAATGCAGTATCACTGTGTTAGATTTTAGAATCTAAACTCTCCAAGGGTAATGAATTCATTATTTGCTTAGCATAGATAAAATTTGGGTACAATTGCTGCTTGAATGAAAGGTGGTATTTTGACAGTTAAAGGATATTGATCTGTTGTTATGCTTTGCATAGATTGATTCAAATAAATATTCATTTTTGATTGAAGAAAAATTATATATCTAAAGTTTGTGTCGGTTGAAGTTACCCTCTGTGGCATCTTACTACAGCAATTGTTATTTCTACTGAACAGGATCAATCCTGTTGGTCCTTCTGGAACAAGAGATAAAACAGTTTCTCAAGGCAATTGAACTGAAATCAGAATAATTTTTAGACTTAAGAACTAACTGCAGCTCCCTTAAAAAAGCATGCACAAGCCATTTATAGTTTCCGTCTCATCTCTGGTAAGAATGGTTTAACTAGAATGAGGTACAATATATATTTTTTGATTTAGAAAATCCTGTAGGTGTTGAGCAAATGTTGTACTATTATCAAGTCTGTCAGTAAACATCTTGTGTTTTCCCTGTAGCTGTCTCGCAAAGATGAAGGAGTTTATAAGGCAACACTATCAGATGATAGAGGTCATGATGTATCTACTCTTGAATTATCAGGAAAAGGTAACATTCAGTTTATTGAAATAATGATCTCCACATGTTCTCAAGAGTTGTCAAAAATCTATCCTTGCACATGGTGATTTAGGTACCATTCTTGGGCTCCTTTGCACTTCAGTTCTCTTCTTACGTTATAGAAGCCTGAACTGCAGATCACCAGTTTAGAAAGGATGACACTGGGCATTATAATGATTAATCTCTAACACTGACAGGCAAGAAATGGAGTATGTTTTTACTCAGAGAGGTACTCCCTTTTATGTGAGAACTTTTGTAGAGCCCCTTCCCTCCACACCTCCCAATAAGCTTTAATATTGATAAAAAACCCTAAAGAACCAAAGTACTGAATATGTTGACGTGACACTGCCAGAGGGGACTGAGAGTTATTTTGACTGTAAAATCATAAAGCGATTTTGTGGGTTAAACCCAGTGGGCAGCTCAGCCCCACAGAGCCATTACCCTACTCCCCCTCAGTGGGATGAGGGAGAGAGTTGGAAGGAGAAAAGTGAGAAAACTCATGGGTTGAGAAAAAGACAGTTTAATAGGTAAAGCAAAATCTGGCATGCAGGCAAAGCAAAACAAGGAATTAATGCACTGCTTCTCATGAGCAGGCGGGTGTTCAGCCATCTCCAGGAAGGCAGGGCTCCATCATACATAATGGCGACAAGCAAAGTCACAAGACCTGTAGTGTTAGACCAAGAAGCGAGTCTCCTAATTGGTGGTTAACCTTGAAACATAAAGGATAAACAGAGAAGTTTAGCATGAACAGGCGTCTGGAACACTGAATATTGTATTAAGCAGGTTAGTTCAAGCTCTGTGTGTATTGGCATTCAAATGAAGATAAATGCAAATAAAAGTAATAGAATCTAGTCTAAAATGCACCAATGATAGGCATTTAAATAAGGTTATTGGATATTGTAGTGAGCAATTGTAATTCTATGTATTTTTATATTCACTAAAAAAATGTTAGTTTACTTCTAAGTGTATAGCAAAGACTAATAAATGATTCCTACTTAACCTTGATAGAGTTTCCCTGGGCCTCTTTGCTCAGGTCCCATCAAGTAGACCAGAGTGAACCTGGATTCATCCCACTTGCATATAAACATTTGTCCCAAATAATGAACCTATTCTGCTGGGTCCTAATAGAGGGAGAGAGACATGTTCAAAAATTAATTTACTTTCACAAAGATCTTAATTTTTTTTTTCAGCAGGTTGGAAAAGTACCTGAAATAAGATGAAAAGATGATTATCAGACAGTTCTTAAGCTGTGGTTTACCTCGGAAGGTTGCACTCTCACTTGATAGTCTTCCAGGCATTTTTCTTCTGCATAAATTCTGCCCATTATGCTTTCAGAAAAAACCATCTCAGTTAGTATAGTTAATATAACCCCACTTTCCCAGACATCTGTGACATAATGTATATATAATATGCAATTCATGTCCCCATGTCAACATGCCAGTAGAAGCACACTGGAGTTTGCAGAGGGTTATGGAAGTGAATCAGAATTTACTTTAGTGGAGACAAAGAATGTGCAGATACAGA
Organism: Zapornia atra; assembly: GCA_013400835.1. Classification (NCBI taxonomy): domain Eukaryota; kingdom Metazoa; phylum Chordata; class Aves; order Gruiformes; family Rallidae; genus Zapornia; species Zapornia atra. The sequence goes on along the minus strand of VZTU01025303.1, from coordinate 2,736 downwards.
TCAATACAGACCAAATATACAAGTAGTATTTTCTGAACCCCATGCATTTCGCTGTCTTTCCTATTCATAAAAATTCTTCAGCCTTGAATATGCATTCTTCAGTCTTGAATATACATACTTTAGATTATGGTGCTTATTTCTCTTTCCATCCAACACAGTGACACTGAATAGGATTTTTCTGCTGTGAAAGTGTTCCCCACTCTTCTGCCCTTGTCTCCAGGGTTCTCCCCTTCTGCAAACCCACCAGCTCTGTGATATTTCAAAAGCTTGATATAATACCTGGTTCCTTTCACTTGCTGTTGAAGTAGTTTACATTTGTCAAATGCCATCCTACAGGGACCAGGTGAAAACTGTTTTCACCTAGAATGTGACAATTTCTCTTTTCCCTGCACTCTCCTTTGCATGTGAACTATCCAGTTTTAATGACCTTTCATTGTTTATGGCCTGAGGGATACAACTGAAAAGATTTGACACAGAAAGCTGACTCCACACTCAGCAGAGATACTCAGTGACACAGCACAGAATTCACATGCTGTACACAGACAGTCTTAAATTTGTCCCATACACCTGTTGCAGTTTTAATGGTTTTCTTTGCCTAAGGATGTGCAGATTTCCCATATTACTTTAATTAAACCGAACATAACAAAGCTATATTATGATTGAATTTTGATGGTACTTTTTTTTTTCTTCCCAGTGTATGATGATATAATGCTGGCATTGAGTGGAGTCAGTGGTAAGTAAATGCTGCTTTGGATTTTCATTTAAGTTTTTATGTTAAAGTTATCTCAGCCTGAGGCAGACAATTTTGATTGTAAGTGGGAAATCTCTCAGAGTCATGATGCTTATATTATTATGGACATATAATTAAGTTTCTGAATAGTCAGTTGACCATGCTAATTGACACTATTTAAAGGGGACAAAGTATTACTCCACCTGGCTTGTTTGGTTTAGATACTGGGACAATGTTGTAGTCATAGTTGTCTTCTTACTTCCCATTAGTAAGTAAACCTTGATACAGAGGGGGTGAGATTCTGGTGCTGCTCCCAGTAAGAAGCTGGGATTCATTCTACTGAAAGAAAAGGGGTTGCACAAGAATAAATACTTCGTGCAATTAGAATAATAACAATATTCCACAGAAATTATATGGCTCGCTTATTATTTCACAATGAATCTTGCTCATCATAATGCTTGCATATGAAGATAGAACTATAAACTTATACTGAAATTTCACCTGATATAAATCTGCAGACTCTCTTTGAGAAGCATGAGCCATTGTCTCTTTGTGGTAGGTAGTTGAGAATCATGGCTCAGATACTGATTTTTATTTGTGTGTGTGCGTGTGTTGTGTCCTGAAAGTACAAGTAACCGTTTGCCTGTTTCCTGTTCATTCCACTATCCTGTTTGATGTACATATATTCTATTTTACATAGGTAAGTCAGCCTCTCCACTGAAGATCCTTTGCACTGAGGAAGGAATAAGGCTCCAGTGTTTCCTAAAGTACTACAATGAAGAAATGAAAGTCAACTGGTCTCACAGGTAGAGGAGAATATTTTTTCAACTTTATTTGAGAAATAATGCCATGTTTATGGTTTACTATTTACTATTATGTGGCATTGATTTAGTAACTGGACCACATTAATTAATTTCTCTTTCCAGCACTTCATATTCTCTTTTCACATAGATAGTGCATAGAAATATAAATGGACTTGTTCAAAAACTATCAGGAGGGCTGTAACAGCCAGTAAAAAAGCATCTACAGTAATTCAGGCACTTACTAAACACAAGACTGTTTGTCTTTCACTATATTATCTGGTTGTTTCAAATATAAAAATTTATCCAAGCATTCTTTTCTATGCAGGGGTGCCCTTTTCTTTAAATGGATTAAATTATCCTCCAGTACTAGGTGAATACCAAGGATCTGCTGTCACAGTTTAATAAAAACCTGTATTAAGAAAGGATTTTTTTCCAAAACTGATACAGTCTTAAGTAACACAAAATATTTAATTTTGTTTCTCTTCTTTGAAAAGATGTTCAGTGAGGCACAGAATACTTTTGAGAATAGCCCTCAGAGCTGAAATTGTGACCAGAAATGACCTTTGAAGATCCCAGTAGTTTTCCATCCTCATCTTACATTAATCTTTGACTTTGGAGGCACTCTATTAATCTGTGTATTTACATTTAAATGTGTATTCAAATACCTTGCTGTCAGGCCTTCATTTGTTTGAAACTGCAGGTAAGTTTTGGAAGGATTTTAATACCCTTCAAGTGGTTTCAACTTTCACATTCCTTGATGGCCTACAAAGGTGACACACAGTGAGCTGGTCTGACTTGGATGGGAAGAGGCTGCTTTATTAGCATATTGTCCTAGTTTTACAATGCTGTCCAGCCCTTGATTTCTACACAGACAGGATTATCAGTGATTATCAGGTTCAGGGAGCTAGAGAACACTTCTGCAAGGGTGTGCAGCTGTACTTATAACTCAAGCTTTTTATTCAGTAAGTTCCGCTCCTTCTATCAGTAAAAGTGATATGAATATGATTGAAAAGAAAATAAAACTAACTTTTGCCTGTGTTTTATTATTGAGTTCATAAACCACCCAGTGCATAGAAATATAAAACCAGATAATGCTACATGGCTTATACAGAACTGTAAGTGTACATGTTTATATTTACATACAGACACCTCCCCTCCTCCTAATATTTCAGATTTTATAACGTCTTACATGTTGATTGTCTT
>VZTU01025301.1:0-13551 GCA_013400835.1 Zapornia atra | reverse complement strand
AAATAAAATAAAATAAAATGTTTCCATCATTCAGTTGGAACTTTTCCTACTCAGCAATATTGTTTAAAAGAACAGTTCTGTCTTTGGAGAGGTCTTTCTCCATTATCATACAATCATAAAATCATTATCTTTAAGACTGGAAAAGACCTCTAAGAGCATCAAGTCTCACCATCAGTCTTGTTCCCCTCTATATCCAGTAAGTGGTAAAGATTCCCCTTAGCTCTCTCGGTTTTGTTTTTATTTTTAAAATGTATTTATAAAACCACTATTTGTTATCCTCTACAACAGTGGTCAGACTGCATTCTAGCTGGGCTTTTGTCTTTCTAATTTTATCTCTGCATGACCTAACTAGATCCCTGTATTCTTTTTTGCCTGCCCATTCTTCCAAGAGTGGAAGACTCCCTTTTTTTTCCTGAGTTCCATCAAAAGCTCCCTGTTTAGCCAGGCTGGCCATCTTTCCCAACAGTTTTTCTCACAGTGCTTTGGGATGGATTGCTCCTGTGCCTTTAAAACTTATTTGTTTAAGAAGATCCAGCCTTTCTGGACCCCCTAGTCCTTCAGGATCATCTCCCAAGGGACTCTCTCAAGCAGTGTCTCAAGCAGGCCAAAGTCTGTCCTCCAGAAGTCCATGGTAGTGGTCTTGCTGGCTCCTGACTTCATTATGAATTGAAAACATAATTTCTTTGTTGCTGATCCCAAGATGGCCCCTGACCTCCACATCTCCTACCAGTCCTTCTCTGTTTGTAAACAGCAGGTTAAGTGAGGCATGACCTCTGGTAAGCTCATTTACCAGCTGTCCCAGTTATTTTCCACAGACTCTACAAACCTCCAAGACATTTTCCTTACTACTATATTGTATTTTTAGCAAATATCTAGCAAGTTGAAGTCCCCCACAAGAACAAGGGCTAGAATAGTGAGATTTCTGCTAGCCGTTTGAGGAATGCTTCATCTACTTCATTCTGGTCTTCATCTACTTCATTCTGGTCGAGTGATCTGTAACAGGCTCCCAGCGGGATACTTGCCTTGTTGGCCTCCCCACTCATCCTTACCCATAAACACTTGACTTTATCATCACAAAGAAAATGCAAAACCAGAAGGATGTTTTAAAAAGGGTTGAAAAGGTATAGGTTACATTTCCATCCAAGTTAAACTTGCCTTGCATGGAAAAGAAGTTTAAACAAAAGATTCTTTGAAGACATTTCTACCAGTTTTCAAGTAAGTGACTACAAAGGAACAATAATCAAAATACTGGTGGGTTACCAACACAAATAGAAAACAGGACCATACAGACTACTATGAAGAAAGTTAACTGCATGTCAGCCAGACTCAGTACAGCAGTCTGCATAATAGTAAAACTCCAAGAAAGAAATCTGAATGATCTGTACTGCAAATAACTATGTTTGTGAGGTGAAAACTGGCTGAATGTAGTATATAACCTGCTGTTTGGAAGACTCCTGAATTGGCTTAGTAGTACACCTGAGGGAAATCTACTTGACAATCTTTTAACTCCTAAAAAAACATAGATTAATTCATTTGTACTATATATTCCCTCTCTTTAAGAGTAAAATGACAAGCTATAAATTGCAGGTATATCACTAGTGAAGCTGCTACCTATTAGGCTCAAGTTGCTCTAACTTGTTTGACAAATGGTGTACAACTTCCCCCTAGACAACACTACATAAATACCTCAAAAGAGTTGTACTCTTGGTCACATACTCTAAGATATTAGATTTGGCTGTGGTAGAACCATGGAATCCCAGGCTCTCTTGGAGTATCTTGCTGGATAGCATATTCTGTGGCAGTAATGCAGACCCAAAATTTGCACTGAACATGTCTCACAGCCCCCAAACTGGCCAGAAATTTAAGATGAATTTACTGTATCTTTTAAGTGGGCAGCTCAAAATCATCAAATTCAAAAGTCAATTTTATAATTTGATATCCATTATTTTTATTTTCAAAGGAAGTCCAGAATCAATAGGAAAAAAAGGATATAAATAGGTATGTCCCTGACCACCCTGTTCTGGCCCGTACATCTTGTCCTCCCGATTAGCTTTCAGACTGATATTATTTCAAGGACATTTTGTGTATCAGTATCTACAGTCATTCTGAGCCTAGAGGGAAAGTGACTCCTTCTACTATCATTGAGGGATAGCTCTGTATATCTGTGCCCTGCTGGTCTCAGCAGTCTTCTGTAGTTTAATGCACGATGTTGCTTATAGACCTCTGACTCCTTTGGTACATTTTGCCATGTTGTTTTTTGCCACTTTCTTATTTTCATAAAGGCTAAATTCCCTGAGCAGGAGTAATCTGCACCTCTCCCTGAAAAGGTGTCTTAGTTAACTATGGGGCAGTATTCATTGTAGGCATCAGTTTGATCAGTGAAGCAGTTACCATCCCTTTGTTGGACCTTCATAATCCTGAAGCAAAATCAGTAAAACATACTGTGTTCATACTGAAGCACACAGGATGTGCTCACATAGTTTGATCTCCTAGGAGGGCTATAACCTCCAGCAGAGATGCAGCATTGAATAACAGAATAAGGTAATTTCTTTAACCCCATCAGTTAGACTCAGAACAGAAAGCCTAAGAGTAGTCATAAATTACAAGCTTTCTTGGATAATGATTATTTTTAACACCTTGCACAAAAGGTTCTAAGAATTATCAGCATCGTCTCAATAAATGACTTTATAAATAGCTGATCTTTGACTCCATGTATTGACGACATTTTAAGCAGGGAGTGATGTGTTAAGTCCCTATTTTTCTTGATCTTTTCAATATTGTGTTGGATACACCCTTTTGCCCTTCTGCTGCTGCTTTGGTAGAAGCTCTGTTATAGGAAGGTCGACAAACAGTTGCATTTAGAACTGTGAGTGAAGTGCAGATCTAGAGATGAGCTGATGAGGGCATCGCAGGAGCTGTAGCGCCTCTGCCCTAAGACAGAGCCTGCCATTGCTGTAACTTTGTGCTAGCTGATTCATAGAGCAGCATTAAAGGTTATGGCAGTTAGTAAATAACCTGTCAAACTCCTACTGCTTCCCTTACCCAATTCAAAGGATTCATCAATCTCTGTATTCACTTGTGCTGCACATCTGGATTGCTTATTGATGATCTGGATCATGTTCATCAGTTTCTTGCTCATTTAATGCCTCTATAATCACCTCAAGCCTGTGTAAACCTTTTCAGAACCACTGAGGTGTAAAATATCTTCCCTTTGTTGTTCAAGGTGCCACTCAGTGTATTTGGACAATGCATTCAACAGAACTATAGCTTAGTATAAGCTCATCTTCCTTCCCCTTCTAGAAGCATCTTTATAACAGAACAGTAACCATCCCTACCTGAAAAGACAGACAAGCACACATGCAGACACATATATACACACATGCACGCACACACACTCAGATACAAAGATGCGCACATGCACACACACATAAATGCTTCATCATTAGACTTTTTAAATGCTATTTTCAGTGGAAAATATTTTTTTTAACACAATAGGTATTTTAAAGATTGTTTTTAGGAGTAGGGATAATATGATTACTGTTTGTTCAATTTTTCTATGAATTGCTAACTAACAAAGAGGCAGCAGCAGTGTTGATTGATTTTTTAGGTCTACTCACAGTAATATTTCTTCCAAAAGCCAAACATCCTAGAGAATTTAAACAATTTTTCTGTGACAATTTAATGTAATGCCATATGTGTTATAAAAACAAAACCACACTATTTTCTCTTTTTTCTTGTAAAAGGAAAAGACATACCACACTGAGAGGTGCCATAAACAGATGAGAGAAAAATATGTGAGTGTTTTTCCTGGAGAGCACCCTCACAAGAACAGCATTCATGCCATCAGCTGTTCCTCTCTGGCTTCCCCAGGATATAGTCAACCTCCAGCAGAGACTCCTATAAATCTGGAATGGCAGAAGAGCCAAGCATTCCATGAAGTCCATTAAGAACTTCACGGTGATCAATCTATTTTGTGTGGAGTGTGGCTGGGTACTTGCTGGTACAAAACCCTAAGATCTATATCTAAACAAACTGATAGTGCTTACTTAATGTGTTTCTCTCCTCTATGCTCCCTGCAGGAGATTTACCTTCCTGTAAGGGAACTGTTGTTGGTGAAAGTGAAGAGTTGATAATCTTCCTTTGTGCACTGCTTCTTAGTTAACATGAGAAAAATAATTGCAACTACTTCCACATTAGATGTTTATTTTTTCTTTCACTCTGCTTTTAAAGGAAATCCACAGAGCTTTGTGTTCTAGACATACTTATTATAGATTAATTTTTAAAATAATGATATGACTGCTCAATATCCTGCTGAAGCTCAGCCAGATATTGAATGCATGCTATGTTTTTATTATTAAATCTGAACTTGCAGTAAGAATATATATATATATATCCCTCCCTCAGTTTTTGCAGAGATTTTTGGGGCTTTTGGGGCTTTTAAGTCAAATTCTTACTGAAATATGAGGAATCTCTATGAAACTATGAATGATACATATTTATCCACTGGAATTACATCAGAACTACATTTTTGTCTTATACTTAATTTGAGGAATACATTTGCAGAACTGAATCTTGATATTAGCATACAGATGGAATTGAACAGTATGTCAATACTGACTGACAAAGCAGAGAGATTGCTGGTTGCTTTATTTTAGATTACTTCTAAATTTTCTCATGGAGAATATAAAAATGTAAAAGAGTATTTCAATTTTCCATTTCATTTAAACTGAGAAGAAAGTAATAATTTGAGGAAAACTAATAAAAGACTGATGTTAGAATATGATTGACATGTGGCTAAAATGTGTTTCAGTTGTAAAGACAGTCCAGTCCTAATAAGACAACATTGAGTGGCTTGCTACCTCCAGGCCTCCCTTGCTGACATACAATAGATTTTAAAACAATATCCAAAAGAGACAAGAATGCTGTGGTATGTCTGCATGGATTTTCCCCGTGTTCTACAGTCTTTGTTAAGAAACATTTGAAACTGTATCCTAAGGAAAATGAATTAATTAATTAGTTATTTCTTTGCTATTTTATTAACACCCCCCAACCAAACAAACCAAAAACCAACCAACATCCCATAAATGTTGGAGATACACTGTGAAGACAAGATGTTTTACTTCCTATAAGGTGAAAATGTGAGAGATTGAGTGACATAATTTGATGATCTGATGACTTTTTAACTTTTTGCTGTACTGGAGACGGAAGATTCAGATGTTCCTTTTTATTAAAGTGAAGTATAATAATTATTTTCTTTGTTTATTTGCATAAACAGTCAGAACATGTGAAGTCAAATCCCAGAAATGTGAATATTTAAATTTGTAATTATGGTTTGGACTTGGTAAGATTTGTCTGGTGCAAAATTTAGCCTCCTTTTATCATCAATAAAGAGAAGCAGGCACATGAGGCAGGATTCTTCTTATCTTAAAGTAAGATCCCATAGTTACTTACTCACTCCCACCCCAGTGCGATGGTGGAGAAAATCAGAAGAGTAAAAGTGAGAAAACTTGTGAATTGAGATAAAGGCAGTTTTATAGGTAAAGAAAAAGCTGTGCATGCAAATAAAGAAAAGAAAAAAAAATAATCACCATTTCCCATGGGCAGACAGGTGTTCAGCCATTTCCAGGAAAGCAGGGCTTCATCAAGTGGGACAGTTGCTTGGAAAGTTAAATGCCATCACTTCAAATGCCTCCCCTTCCTCCTTCTTCCTCCAGCTTCATATGCTGAGCATGACATCATATGGTATGTTATATCCCTTTGGTCAGTTGAGGTCAGCTGTCCTTGTTATGTCCCCTCTCAACTTATGCACCCCTGGCCACCTCACTGGTAGATGCACTTTGCAAACCTTACCTGTGAAAAACACAAGGCTTAACAACACAGTGTATCAGAAAGATAATCCAGCTATAATTAACTTTGCATCAGGATGGAACTAATCTCAGCCAGCTCAAATGTAGTTGCTTAAAGCTACTTGGAATGAGATAAAAGGTAATGTATTATAACTGGTTTTCTCTAGTGACTATTCAAAAACTAGGCAAATAGTCAAGATGTAGAAATCTACATTGTATATGTCTGAAGTGAGGAAAAAGGGTTTTTTTTAAATAGGTGTGTTCTACATGCTTTAAAATTCTCAGGCTTGTGGATATTTCAGCTTTCTGCAAGCCATCACAAATGCGCATGTATGATCTGAATTCTAAGTCACTTCAATCAAAGGTGGTTCATGAGATACAGCTTTTTTTAAATTGTGTTTTAAAAGCCACATGTGGTATTCATAGAAATGCTTTATTATGTGCTCATAGGGATGACATTGTAGATCTGGTCTCTGCTGAATTATGTTTTCTTCTTATGTTTTCTCTTGGCTAGTTCATGGCGGCAGCTGCCGGTCTATAAAACATATTTAAGTTGATTGTTTTAACCTGCAGTTATCAGTCAATTTTGTGCATGTTTGTGTGTGGGAATTATAGCCTTGGTCTAATGGGTTTGCAGATGTTAACTAAGAAAGCTATGCCTGTTGTCATTAGGTTTAAATTCTTTACAGAGAGCTCCTTGACTCCCCTGAAACATTTCTGGGCACCTCAGAATCTGAGAAAAGCTTAAAACCATTTTTAGAAAGCAGCTGTGGGACAAGATGAGTTTAATTGTTGCTCAGAAAGAACTGAAATGTATATTTGCACCATGATTAATACCTCTTTGTTGTAAGCTCAAGATTTCAAGGCTTCTCCATATCAAATTAGCATTGTGCTTCAGAACAGATTCCTGTTGCTATTGGCCTAAAGTAACCATTATTAGCAATTACAAAGCTTCATCTATCCTTTTGTCCGCTTTTGGGAAATGGGCCCTATGTGCATTAGTGTGTTCTGCCTTTTGAAGAGGCTCCTCTTGTAAACTCTGCAATAAGACCAGGCTGTTCAGGGCTTTATCCAGTTGGGTGTTGATAATCCCAAGGTTGAACACAACCTTTTTTGGCAGCCAGCTCCATTTCTAAGCCTACCCTCATGCTGAAAAAGTTTCTGCTCATACCAAGTTTGAGCATCTCTCATTTTGTTACTGGGTGTGCAGTATGCCAATATACTCACAGAGCAGAGGAATTTGATGTGTTCCCTGTCTGCGCAGAGGTGGGTGCTAGGTGGTGAATCCAGAAAGCTAGCACAGCAGTACACACAATTTACATGTTTGTCTAGTTACAGGATTAGGAAAAATTGGCCTAGATTTACACTAACTGGTTATTAATTATGGCATCATCTACTATTGGCCAAGTATATTCAAATAAGCATGCATGCTCCTTTGAGGATTACAGGGTAATTTGCATAGTTCTTCAATTGGGTGGGTGATCATGAACTCCTCCTGCCACCTTTACCTTTCCCCTAGTTACTGCGGATTTTTGTTGACTCCAGGCCTCTCTGGCAATGCCCCAGCTCTGGCACCTGCTGGGACCGCATGTTTCCTCTTCATCAGTCTTTCAGGTCTTAAGAATACTTTTTATCAAAACATGCTCTTTATCAGTCTTTCAGCCCTTCTTCAAAGGTAGACCTGTTAGTGAAAGGTAGTACATTTAACCCTAAATTAAACAGAGTCAAAGCACTAACCCAAACAGATTTCTGTCCCTGTAAAGTGGAAAATTCTGCTTTATAGATATCAATTTCAGGTTATATGTGTTATCTCTTGACCTTCTTCTATGTACCATTGTGATAAGTCTGGCTCTGTTTTCTCAGTAACCTCCTCACAGATACCAAGAGACTGCTGTTAAGTTCCCCTTGGCATCTCCTTTCCAGACTTCATAACCCCCATTCCCTCAGACTTTCTTCACAGAACAAGTGCTCCAGCTCCAACCATTGTAGTGACCCTCCACTGAACTCAGCTTATAAAAATCTTTGTTTTGAGGATCCAAAAGTAGACAGTATTCTATGCCTCTGAAAGGTACTGAATAAAGAAGAAAAATGAATTCTTTCTGCTGGCCATGTTCCCATATATACAACTCAGGAGCCTTTTTTTTTTTTTTTTTCCAGGATGAACTGCTGGCTTACAATCAGCTGGCTACTCCCTAGGGATCCCAGGTCCTTTCCACAGAGCTTATCCCCAGCTACTCAGCCTCCAACCTATTCCTGAGGGGTGCTTCCTTTCTAGGTGGAGGACTTTGCATTTGTCCTTGATGAATTTCATAAAGATCCAGGCAACCCATTTCTGCTGCATGTCCAGGAGTTACTGAATGACAGCCCAGAGTGCACTTACTGTGCTTTCTAGTTTGGTATCATTTGCAAATTCACAAGTATGTATCTTCATGCATACGTATTTATGTTCAGACTAATTTCATACTCTTATAGCACCGTTTTCAGTGATTTTTCACTTTTTTGCTGCCTACAAATCCCAGGCTAATCCTGAAAAAAGTGGCATTGGAGTTGTCATTAAAAGGCACTGAGCTTACTTACCTGCTTGAAGTCGGTTAGCTGGGACAAACAGAGTCTGAGATTTTTCCCTGCAGTCTGTTGTTGAGGGAAGGTCCAATGATAGGAAGTCCAGGAAAACTTGCAGTAGATGATTGTAGACACAATCTGCAGTCGAGTAAAATGTGAGTTATTAAAAAATCCCCTCTTTAATACCTTCTTAATAAATGTAAAAGAGTAAAGTTGAGGCACAGATATCACCTGTTTCCATTTTATTCCTTTCTGTCTATAACATTCTTAAAACTTAATGCATCCTCAGGTATCTAAACTGGTCTTATTTTTACCTCTCTTCCATAGTTGTGATAGAGGATCAAGGGAAAATTAATGACTTACAGAGAAGTAAGGAAATGATGAAATTATGTAGAAAGAACATAATGATTAGAGGCCACATGCTGGTAACTGAGGTAATACTTACCAGTATCTCTTCTCCATTTACTCCTGTACTTATGTATCTCAATTTTTCATAATCCTCAGTACAGTATTTTGCCGTTATAAAATTAGAATCATGCTGGATCTAGGACCTGTATAAATATAGAAAGCCAGAATGGCTCATTGAACCCAGCCTTACTTTGTGTATTTAGATAAAATCTTGCTTTTTTTTTTTTATATTTAATTTTTTTCCTTTGCAGTTGCTGCCTCATCATTTAGGGGCACTGGAGCACCTTTCTCCCTTTCCACTTCCTGCCACCAGAGGGGCTGCTACATGTTGATATGTCAGAGAAATACCAAACACTTCAGAGACGTGATTAATGGCAATAGCTACTTTGGTTGATGGATTTTGATCCCCCAGCAGAAATCTGGCATCAATCATGTGCCTGAATTTCTCTGTGCTGCTGGATGATTTAGTACCCCATGTCCTATGCTCTACAAGTTCCATTTGGAGCTGAACAATTTTGCTGTCACCTTAGAAGTGTAGCAATAATTTCCACTCTGTTTTAGATTCCAAGGTGTTGGCAAGTCACTGCTTTTAGGACACTCTACCAAGGGGGTCATTAGAACTATTATAATGGAGAAGACACTCCATTAATTATCCTTTGTCCAGCCATGTATACTACCCCTAAAAACAAAGCAGTATTTCTGTATAATTTCAGAGATATATGGGTTCTGTCTAATATTAATTTCCTTGCAATTTGTGAATGAAAGGTTTTATTATGGTATGGAATTTCTTAACTTCAGAAATATTTCTGAGCTTCTATATAGAATTTTTGCACATTAAAATGAAGATGTAAAAGCTGTCAAAGATGTACTAAATTACTTAAACACTTGAAATCTCAGGTGTATGATCACTGCTAAGTAGGTCCAAATATTTTTATAATTATATTAATATGAATTCTGAAGGTGCTAAGTAAGCTTCCATCTAATATTAATATTATACTAGAAAAGTCAATTAACCAGTTAATTAAATGTTGTAATAACGTGTCAGCAAGTTAAGAAAGAATACTGAAAACAAATGAAAAGGATGTGAAGGAAAATAGAATTTAAGAAAAAAATCTCACATCACACACTGGACTGCCACCAAGTATCTTGCAAACATTAGTGAAATTGTTAGAATCTCTCTGTGAAATGATGATGCGGATACAGAGAAATAAGCATGAGGTGGCTTTGCACAAGGTCACAGAACACTTCTATTGGAAGTGGGGTCAGGAATTATGAGACTGAGTTCAACAATTTGCAGAATCACTTTACTAGCTACAGTTCTCAGAATGTACAAATAATAAACTGCATCCTGATAATACTGGAGTTCATTCAAATCAATTTGATATGGTGACCATTGCAAAAAATATATTAATATTTCCCTTCTGTCAAGAGGAATTTCTTACACTCCAGACCCTGAACACAGTAAATATTACTGAGATAGCTAATGTCCTAATCCCCGTTCAATTAATCAATTAGTGACAGTCTAACTCAAGATCCCATTTCTGCCTCTGACTTTATTAACGTGTTTCCATTAGAAAGTCGAGATGAAAGAAGAGTTGGTCAAGGTTTTATTTCTCTTTATCCTGATAAAGAGGATTTTTCAAAGTACTGTATTAATTTTATGTTTTCCATACCTAACTCTTAATATAATACAAATAATTTAAGAAAAAACCCAACAAAAAAAACCCCCAACTGAACAAAATGCTTTTTAAGGAAGTCCTCTATATGTTTTCCTTCCATTCCATCTCTGGCTACACAGACATATACATGATCATCTTTGTATAGGAGGGGTTTCAATTGACTACATACAAATTGTCCTTGAAAAATGTTATTTTTCATAACAGCAGAAAACAGCTGGGACAGTGTCTGGAAAGAATGGCCAGGTTCTTCACCCATGATTTATCAACACACCAAAGGAAATAAATTTATGTGTGCACAGCAGAAGCTGCAAGTCTTCAGGGCAGTTCAAAATTCCCACCTGAGAAAGTCAGGAATGATTAGATATGTTGGAGAGGTGACTAGGAGTTCTACCCCTAACTCACATTCATGTCCTTTGTCTTAAACCTATCTGCTGTGTCATGTATGCATTGGCTAGGAGAGAACTACTGAGCCATTGCAAGGAACTGGAGGCTAAGGGTGCTGGGTGTGCTTGCAGGCACAACTCTGACAGATGGTCACACCACAACTGTAACCGTAGGAGAGATCTGTTTCACACTGATTGCTCATTATTTAGGTTTCATAGCAGTTTCTACAGGACTAACTTTCTTGTATGGTGTAAACTGATCTTTGGAACAGAGGTTTGAATCTCTGTTTTACCTGTAGGGAGTAATTCGAGGGTGCTCACAAACAATAATAACAACAATAATAATAATAATAATAATAATGATGGTGATGATGATGATGATGATGATGATGATGAAATAATCCAACCAGGACGCCCCCAAAAAGCAAACCACCAGACACAGCTATGACACTTTGCTTGATTGGCAGGCAACTTATTGGTCTATTTCTGTCTGTCTGTTCTGTCAATGTAAAATGTAAGCCTTCAGGTCTGAGACTGTCTCATACTTTGAACCTGTGCCATGCATTATGACAAGGTACTGAAACAACTTCAGCAGAAGGGAAATCAGACTGCCAAAGCAGGTCCCCTAGGTCTCCCATACAGTCTCCAAGAGTTGGCTGCCTCTGAGAATGAATCCAGGAAGATTTCAGAATGTAAAAAATCTTCTGCTCTACAGCAGATTGTGTAGAGTTAAGTAATTGGCTGTTGGAAACTTGAAGTATGAGAATACTTATTGAAGTTCCTGGATTTAAGGTTTATCTATCCTTATTAAATCTAATGTTTGCAGTCCTTCCATGAAGATGGAAAATCACTCCTGTAAAGAAATTCTTGAGTGACAGTGAGAAGTAAATTAGTCCAGTGATTATAATTTATAGTCCAGATACTGCTGCAGGCATGTAATGACTCCTAAATGGTCCAAAAAGAAATTACTAAGAAGAGCAATATTTTTGTCAGTGGCTAAAATTCATAGTGCAAAGTCTGCACTTCCATGAGAAAGGTTTAAGAAGCTGTAAATTGCAAAAGTTAGAAAAAAATATTTGTTCATCAATGGGGCATATTCACTGAGGGAAAGGAAGACCTGTTCTGCACTAATCTAAAGAAAACATTGCACCCAGAATTCTTACATCAGGTGTTGTTGTTAACAAATTATGGAATGAGCAGGAAACCTGATTAACTTCTCTTTCTGTTCTGGCCATTCTGTAGTGAGGAATAAAAATATCAGGAAACTAGAAGGGGAACTAGCACAAATGATATGACTCTACCATACAACTTTCATGATGAGGAAATCTCAAAACTGTTGAGTGGTTTTACTTTAGTAAGTCAGTGAATAAAAATAGGAAAATATATATAGGATAAGATACATATATATTCCACTGGTGGCTCTAAATAGCATTATGTATTTAAAATAGAAAAAGATCTAAAACATTTCAAGCCATATAAAAGAAAGAAATCAAAGCATTATATGCTACAGATTAAATTATTGTGGACAAATAAATATAGTAAAATATTGTAATATTCTGTAATTCTTCCAGACTTCTGAGAAATGTTTAATAAGCTTGAACTCCATTTTATACATCTCTGCAAGGAATCTTGAGACGGGTCACATAAGAGAAATGAATAAAAAGTAGTATTTCTGGGTTTTTGGAATTATCCTCCACAACTGGCGAATTGTTTTTGACCATAGAAAGAGAACACTCTGTGTCTCTCAGTGATTTGCCTAAGCAGAAATTTTGGATTGTATGCTTCCTGGCTTTCTAAAATACCACACAATGCCTTCTGCTAAAATAGTATATTTCATGGAACTTACTTTTGGAACATATTCGTCCCAAATTTAAATATGTTATTTATGACAAATATAATGTTTCCATACTGGAACCTCCTTATTCAATTCTCTGTCATACTGAAGTATGGTGAAATTCATTAACTCGTTCTGGGCAAAGAACTACATCAGTATGGACACAAAAAATGTAGGAGGATTGAAATCTGACTTGGAACAATAATAATTTGTTTTATTAGAGAAAACTTTTTCCAGAAAGACTCTAAATCATTGAGCAAAGAGCTGCAACCTACTGTCCAAACTGCAGTGAGTAATACATCACGTACTTGTAGAATTACATAGAAAAGTATGGGTCATTTGTTATCAGTAGCCCCAAGGAGAGCAGTAAGATTGTCTACTGTTTACACTTTTGTGTATACAACTGTCTGTTTATTTTCTTTATTATTTTCTTACCAAGTGAGAACTAAGAGCAGATTATACTTGTAGATGTAGCATATTTTCTTGTTATCACATTTATTGAAATTCTAAAAAAAACCCATCTTCTTCGATCAGATGTAGGTGACAGAGTAACCACTGTCTAAATAAAAGTGTTTTATTGAATGATCAATCAAAAATAATAAAAAAGCTTTTCTAAGTGACATTCTGTTTATGAGCAGCAACATTCCGTTGATTACGAAAATGGTGTTGTCCACATAATCTCTTTAGAAAAGAAGCACACATGAATGAAAAGGAGCAAGCCTCATGACACTTCACTGCATTTTTACCATTTTGCTTGTGCATCCTCCCAGCCAAAAGATCTTTCTTTCAAATGGTAGACTTAAACACTTGATAATAAGAATTTTAGTAACTGACACTTT
>VZTU01025297.1:82296-100459 GCA_013400835.1 Zapornia atra | reverse complement strand
GAGAAACGGAGGTGACGCCAAGCCGGGTGGGATGGAGAGCTGGCCCTTCGATGGGCCAGGAAGGGCTGAGTTCAGCGGGTTGTGTCAGCATTTCCCTGCCCCCCCAAGCGCCGCTGCACCCACCTCAGTATAGGAGCTGGAGGGGTCACTGCTGTCTCCAGTGCAGCCACCTGATGCTGTGTCGGGGGCCACATCCAGCTCCACCTGCCAGCAGAGAGATGTCACACCAGGCTGGATTTGTCCCACAGACCCCCCCGCCCCATATCCTTGCACCCCACAGGCTGGGTCTCCAAAGAAGCTGGGCATCACACTGCAGGGATGTAGCCCTCCCCCATCCATCCTCCCGCCCTGGCACCAGCACCAGAACTTCCTCACCTGAGCCTCCGGCACCACCTCTGCCTCACCGTCCATCACCGCCATGCTCTCCTTGGAGTCACCGCGCTCGCTGGTGGCACCGCTGAGTCGGCACGTCTCCTGCCCACCGCCCGGGGACGGACAGGCCGCGGGAGCGGGGGCATCGCAGTGGATGGCTGAGGCTGGGGACAGCGGCTCCCCGGGATGTGCCGGACCCTCAGTGTTGACGGCCGTGCCGTCTGGCTGACAGGGCTCACCCCCAGGAGCTGCGGCTTTGCTCACCTCCAGCCCTGCTGTGGCTCCTTCCTGCGCCAGTGGCGCGGTGCCGGCAGCCTGGGCAATGGCGTCTGATAAAATCAGCGATGCCAAGGAGGTGGCGATGCCCTCAGCCGCCTCCTGCACCCCACTGGCAGCTCCCACCGGCTCCAGATCCTGGCTTTCAGCCAGCCTGGAGGAGCCAGGACCCAGCTCCACAGCTGCCACCGATGTCCCCTGCTCGTGTGATGGAGCTTCGGAGCTGGGGCCAGGCTCTGGAGCCTCCTCGCTGGACACCGACGCCGTCTCCGACAGGGACCCACCACTGGCAGGCGAAGCTGGCGGCGGGCCAGGGATGGTGGCACCCAGGTCCCCATTGGAGATGGGGTCCGTGGCACTGCTGTCCACCCCGGGGGACATCACTGTGGCCTCCACTTCCACTGCAGGCTGCCAGTCTGGTGCCTTCCCTGGGCAGGGAAACATGGCTGGGGGGCTCACCGGCGAGGAGATGACCAGTGAGCGCCGGTTGCTGTGTGAGGGAAGGACAGAGGGGCTTAAGCTGCGCTCCAGCATCATCCTTGGGGACACGTGGCACCGTGGTGTCACCATCCTGCCTTCCCCATCTGACACGAGTGATGAATGACCCCAATTAATTAACCCAACACCACGGAAGCACCCTTAGCCAGCAGTAGGAGACGCTTGCCTGTCCCAGGGCTGGAGGCTGCATCACAATGCTGCTTTTCAGGGGGAAGATGGCAACAATAGACAATCTGGCCACTTGATACCCGCCCCCCCACCGGATCTCGCCCCCTCATTTACCCCGAGATGCCTTTAATGATGAAGACTTTGCTGGAGTGCTGCTTGTCCAGTTTGCTCATCACCTCATAGAGGTCGCGATTGAGCTGTGAAGAGATGGGGGAGGCACCGGGGTGGGGGGGGAACCACATCAGTGGGGCCCCCTGGTGCCACCCTTCACCTGGCAGCACCACGAATGTCCGTGGGGTGCTCTAAGTTATTAAATTAAACAAGGAGCAGCAAAGGCCCAAGGGGGGCAGCTGGCAGTGGTGTAGCTGGAGGAGCCAGGGATGTCTATGAGACTGGGGGCGGGGGGGAGCGAGGGGAGCGGTGTTTTGGGGTGTCACCTTGCTCATCTCTTTGTAGAATACGTCCCGGAGGTTGGAGATGTTCTGGAAGATGGTCACGTAGCAGGCGATGCGGCTGCAGGAGGGAAAACACAGCAGGAGGTGTGGGGGGGTGTTGGGGTGCTGAGCACCCCTTGTCTGGGGTCCCCAAGGGGATGGGTAACAGCAGGTCGGTCCCCTGGGTCACCCGGCCACGGTGCTGCACCATCACGGCCACATGCAGCAGACGGCTCTGGGGACCTTGTGCTCAGATGATGCTTTTCTGAGGGGACCCACCATGGACGGGGTGGGAAGGGGCTGCCTTTGCCTTCCCCCTTGCAAACAGGGTTGGGGGGAGCTGCAGATGCCATTGGCTTCTGGGCAGGGTCATCCCCCAGCACCACCTGCCACAGCCCCACGATGTCCCCATGCCCCTGCGGTGTCCCCCAGCCCCTTAATGTCCCTGAGCCCCTCTAACACCCCCAGCCCCTTCAGCAACCCCGGTACCTGCCATACAGAACCGGCAACTCCTCCCGCAGGTCTTTGTTCAGGTCTTCAAACACAGCTTGGGCTTTATTAAACTCTTCCTCAGCCTGTAGAGAGGGAGAGAGGGGGGAATCGTGGCCATGCTGGCACAACTGGGTTACGGTGGGGGTCCTGGGTGGGGGTCCCAGGGGATGATTGACCTTGGCGTTTTTCGCCTCGTCCTTTTTCTTGGCGCTTTGCAGAGCTTCCAGGTGATGCCGGGCGCTGTCGTAGTCCACCAGCTTACGGCCGCGCTTGGCGATGCGCTCCTGCATGGGGCAGGGTGAGCCACCGTCTGTGTGTGTCCCCCACATACCCCCATGTCCCCTCCCCCTGCCCCGACATCACACATAGAATAGGGGGTACCTTAAAGTCCCCGAACTGAGCCAGGTAATTCTCCATCAGCCGCAGGGCTTGGTCAGCCAACTTCGCCTCGTAGTCATCCCACAGGAGGTCGTTGCTCTGCCGGGATGAAAACATGAGGGAATGGGGAGTATAAACACCGACTTCCCCCCGCCCCCAACCCCCAAACTCCTCTTCAGCTTTACGCCCCGGGTTGCATCCCCAGGGACACCCTGGCCTGGCTCGCTGCCTCCCCCCGGCAGCGCTCCGAGGGCACCCTCAGGGTTGGCAGGGGTGCATCAAGGGGCTCACATCTGCGATGGCTTTCAGGTCCTCATGACCGTCCCAGTCGGGGCTGTAAATTTCCTGCAGCGTTTCGGACACTTTCCGGGAGCTCTCGTGCATCACTGCGCCCCCCCGGCCCGGAAAAAACATCATTCAGCATCATTTTTAAATTACTAAATGTTATTTATTCCTGTTGATTACTGCTAAACATCATGTATTATCCCAGGTAAGGAAACAGCAACATTCAAACCTCTTCCCAGCTCCTGGGCAGTGCCCATGGGGTTTTCCCCGAGTATTTTTGGGGAGGGGGTGCTGTACCTTTCACCGCGCTGAGGAAAGCCTTGAGGTCTTTATAGAGTTTATGGCCTTCATTCTGCAAAGCAACGTGGTGAGGAGACAAGTCAGGGCCATTCCCAAGGGCTGGAGGTGGTTTCCACGCACCCAGCGAGGACAGAGGGACCCCAGGAGGCAGCGGGGCCAAGGGATGGTGTAGGGGTGGTGTCCCCGTCCCCTGTCCCCTTCCCCAGTTCCCTGCTCTGACCTGCTGCAGCTGGAAGTTGTAGGCACTTTGCTCGAACTGCTCATCTTTGGTTTCTACTGTTTTGCCCAATTTCTGCAAAACCTGGGGTGGAGAGAGGTGGGAAAAGCCATAGGCCATGAGGTCTCACGGGACTCTGCCTCCAGGTACCCCCATCCTGGGCTATGCTGATGCAGACCAGGGATTTGGAAGGGGGGGTTGGCAGGGGGGAGTGACATGACATGTGAAGTTTCAGTGTGTCCTTCAGTGCTTTTTTATTTTTTTAGGGAAAATAGGTGAGGTTTTGGGTGCTAACCCATGGCCCCACCCTATAAAAGCTCATAGGTGCAGCCCTATGTACCCCAAAATAATCTGGGCATGTGACTATAGGTGCAGGCAAAGCCATTGGGTGCTGGTGACACTGTGGCGAGGATGAGGATGGTCTGTGGCCGAAGGCTGCCTCCAGGGCCACCATCACAGGAGACTATGAAGCTGGGGCTGTGCAGGAGGGAGCATTGGGGTGTCCAGGAAGACTCTGAACCCTCCCTTCGGGAAGCAGCTGGAGCCTGGCCTGGGCTGATACAGCTGTGGGGGAGCTGAATTTAGCACCGATCCCCAGCCAGGAAACCCGGCAGCGGGTGGGTTGGGGTGGGGGGGGACAGGCTTCACATCACCCCCAAAATAGGAGTCACCACCTGCTTTTTTGGGGAGCAAAAGGAAAAGGGTCATCCCTGAACCGCCCCAAAACAGCCAAGAATTGCCCCATTTCTCTCCGCTTCCGCAGCCCTTCCCCCTCGCTTCCGGCGTGGGTGGCAGGGGCTGCGCTGGTGTTCCCGGGACCATCCCCACACCAGGTCCTGCTGGGGACCGTCACCCCCACCCAACCTGTGGGACCCTGCACTAGCCACACACAGTCACACCCTGTAACCTCTGGGAAACATTTTGGGTGGAAAAGTACTTTTAGAGAAGCCAGAAGCTGCCAGAGAAGCTCGAGGGAACGTTGGGGAGATGCTATCAAGGCCAAAGCCTCGGACCAACCATGACATTTACCCAGAAGTGCCCAAATTAAGACCCTACAAGTACCCATGGGTGCCAAGCGGTGCCCGTTGTGCCACCCCCACCCCCCCTCCTCCGTGCCAAGCGGAAGAAATAATTAAAGTCCAGTGAAAGGAGGGATTCTGGGGCCGGGTGTTGCGGGTGAGCATCGCACCATACCTTCTCCTGCGCCCGGCTGAAGCGTTTCTGGACCTGCTTGGCGAAGAGCCCGGCTCCCCCACTCTTGCCCTCTGCCATGGCTGCAGCTCGGTTCCTGCTCGCAGCCGCGCGCTGCGGTTTGATGTTTTCTCCGGAGGAAGTTCGAGGCGAAGCAGCTGCCGGCATCCGCTGAGCACCCGGGCACCCCCCCTTCCCAAAAAGGCTCTCCCATGCACCCAGCGACACAAAGAAGGCCGAAGCAGCAGTGGTGAACTCATGCCCACCTCATAGACCTTGCATGAGTGGGGGATTTAGGGGTTAAATTGGATTTTCAGTGCGATTTTGGTGGTGTCTTTTGTTTCCTGGCCCTGCCAGGCAGCTCCTCAGAGATGCAGCTGCTAGCAAGGTGGGAACAGCCACCTACATCCAACATTTCCCATTGCAACGATGCATGGGTTAGGAAATAGAGCTAATAGCTGGGAAAAATCCCAACCAGATCCCCCCCGCCATCGCCACCAAGGGGATTTGCCCCATTTTCCCCTTCCCATGACCCCAGGCTGCCCCAAAAGCGCAGGGCCGGTTGCTTTTCCCTGCGGGTCTTGCCTAAGGTGTGAGGAAGAGGAGGGATGCTCTGGGATAAGGGAAGGGAAAGGGATGCTGGGGGTTGGAGGAGAAAGGATGGGGAGATGGTAGGACAAAGCATCCACCAATGCAGTAGAGACAGGAAGAGGTTTTATTGATGCCAGCTACGAGCTTTTAACCCCAGGGATGGGGGGAAGGTGATGTCCATCACCTGAGCTGGGGACTGGGCTCTTCTCGTGCCGCAGTTCAGTTCTGGGCTATCATCTGGAAGAAGAAAGTCGATGATTGAGCCAGGTGGGGATAGAGCCAGGACACTGGTGTTACAACAGCACCAGGTCTCAGCCCCCCCGCCTGCCCCCCATTTGTCACCGTACGTTCGTTATCCAGGAGATGTAGGCAGAGACACGAGTGAAGACGGTGGGTTTATACTGAACGTTGCAGCCCTGGCTGGAGACGAAGCTGGTGACGCCGTGGACCTGGTACTGCCCATTCACAGAGCAGTGCAGGGGACCGCCCGAATCGCCCTGTGGGACCCAGGAACCCAGAGTGAGTGGGGAGGAACTGGGATGCCATGGGGGAGGAGAAGGTGGGGGAAAGGGGGGTTCTGAGCCATACCTGGCAGCCGGAGCGAACGCCGTCACCACCGGCACAGACCATGGTGGTCTTGACAGTGGAGCCCCAGTAGTAAGAGCTGGAGCAGATCTGGTAGTCCACCACGGGCAGGTACGCCTGGAGCAGGACGCTGGAGAGCTGCCCATTGGCTGTGTGACACCATGGACTGGTTAACACCATGCTGGCAAAGAGCCCCCCCCCATACACGCACCCCTCCCCTGCCAAAGCAGAGCCCGCAGCCACCACCAAACCTCTTTTCCCACCTAAAATCCCCCTGGAAGACCACCCACCCCATGCTGGGTGATTCCCTGGCCCAAGCAAAACCCTGCGCAATGCTGCTGGGACCTCCCAGGGCTCAAATATATCATCCCAGCCACTGTGTTTCCCAGGGTTTTGGGGTGTTTGAGGGCAGGGGGGGGCCCATTGGCACTCACTGCGGGTGAGACCCCAGCCTGTGATGTAGCAGGGGTAGTTGTTGGGGAGGATGGATCCCTCCTGGGGCAGGACTGCCAGCTGCACGTAGGAGTTCAGGGTGGCAGAGCTGGCGAGGCGGATCAGGGCGATGTCGTAGCTAGTGAGAGGAGGAAGAGAATAGATGTCACAAAAACATCTCCCCACCAGCACCCCATTCCCATCTGCCCCTCCACAGGTGCGTTACCCTCCAGCGGCGTTGTTGCTGTTCCAGTAAGGATGGATGATGATCTTGCTCACGCTGAAGATCTGCTCGCTGCCGTCGTTTGCGTAGAGGTTGTGGTCACCGGCCACGACACGGAAGTTCAGGTTACTGCCCAAAAAAACCCCAGGATCAGGCCAGAGATTATTGTTACTTTCACCGTGAGCCAGTCCAGAAAGGATCAGGGCAAGAAGATGCTCCCAGAGATGGTCCATGACGGACCAGAGATGGTCCCTTCACAGACAGTGACCTTAAAGGACCATCGTGCTCTGGGTTGGAGCAGCCAAAGCTTCTCCTAGGAAATGTTTTTGGTGCAAAACAGCTTTTTCGGTTAGAGGAAGGTGGGGTCCCCACGCCCACTCACCGGTCCACGCAATGGGCTGCAGTCATCACCCAGTTTCTCCGGATGAGGGACCCTCCGCACGTGTGATGCCAGCTGCCACTTGAGTAATACTGGAGGGAGATCTGGGGAAGGGGGGGAAAATGTGAGATATGGAGTGTGAGGGGGTCTCACCTCATGGTCCACTGGGGGATGAGACCCCCTTGGGATTTGCTGGTTGACCCTGGGAAGGGCTCACTTGGGAGGGCCAGGCGTGCAAACGCGCCTCCGTCCCACCGACTACCCGTTGCATCCCATCCAGATTCTGCTCAGAGCAGAGCCCTGCGGGAAAGAGAAGGGGGGGAAGAGTGAATTACAGGGAAAGAGGGGGTCTATCACCAGCTAACGAGGCCAACGGCTTCCCACGGAGAACACACCACAGAGGGCGAGGGCGGCGAGGAGCACGATCTGCAGCATCATCCTGGACTACAACAACGCTGTGTCTGGGACAAGGGCTGCAGTACTGGCAGCTTTAAAGGGGACAGAGGAGGAGGAGGGATGGGAAGAAAACCAGGTGAAACAGCCCTATCAAGCAGCCTTGGTCCCCCTTCCAAAACACACATGGCCCTGAAGGTCGGGGCTGAAAACCCCTGGGTGCACCCCAGGTCTCCCTCAGGTTCAGATGGGCAGCCCAAAGCCCCAGGGGATTCCTCCTGTGGACACCTCAGGCACCATTGTCATGAGTTTCTCCCATTCTCAAGCCTCAGCCCTGCTCTCGTCTCAGATTTATCCCCCCAACGTTGCCTCCGAGAGCTTTACCCAACACACAAACGCTGCCTGTGTGGGCCCTGGGATGGGGAAAATCGAGGCAAATGCAGGACAAGACCTTCACACTCTCCAAAAAAAACCCCAGGAAGCACCGGAGCAGAGGCTGGATGAGCTCTGCCTGGGGCAGCTGGAGATGAAGCAGAACACAGACATGTTTTACAATTAAAACCCCGATTTCTGACAAAACCAGTTCTGTTTCCCCCCTTAAAAAGCAGTCAAAGCCAATCTGGAGGTGGGGGAGGTGGGGTAGGGGAGGTGAGCCCATGGCAGCAATCATTTGCTACACGCCAGGAGCGGTTGCTGGAAACCAGCACTGGTGATTACCAGTTCACCCAGTTCAAAGAAAAAAAGAAGAAAGAACTCCACCTGCTGCGTTTCTGCTCTTATCTCAAAGGAAAACACGAGATTCTGTGGGTAAAACTGTCCAAATAATCCCTTGTTTTGCCAGTGGGAGAAGGGAACACTGAGGGACAGTGGTGAACACCCCCAACCCTGACCCTGGCGCAGGGATAACCCAACCCAAATCTGAAGCACCTCCTCCCACTGTGAAAGTAGCTTTAAATCCACCTTAGGGCTGCAAAAAGGGAGGTCCCAGGATAAGGAGGGAAATTCAATCAGAGGGGTGGGAGCTTGGAGAAAGCCCAAGACAGGATGTCCGTAAAATAAATCATCTCTTTATTTGAGGTTGTGTAGACAAAGACAAGTTCTCCCACTCCCATGTCACTTCCAGGAGGGGTTTTACCCCCAATATCAATGAAATGGCCCCGAAAACGGCAGCTACAGTACTCAGGCTTGGAGAAAACCAGGGAAGGAGGAGATGTCATGCCCAGGCGCTGGCAAGGGCCTCTCTGGGAGGATGCTGTGGTCATTCGAGCGATGCATGACCAGGAAAATCCTTCCTCTGGATCAGCATGAGCAGAATCACACTGAGTTATCATCATCCTACGTTAATAATAATTAATAATAATAAAAAATTACCATCTAACTTCCCCCCATACCTCCAGATCAGGCCTGTCTCCCACCCTGGCAGCAGTGATGCTCGCAGTGCCAAGGTGGGCGAAGGCCGGATGCCAGCAGAACCAGGGAGGGGGGGATTTCCTCGCCTGCACGTGGCCAGGATAAACCACAATTCACCTTCCCACAGGATGAGCCACATGGCCGGTCCCCATCCTTCTCCTCCACGCTGGAAGGAGTTTCCTCCCACCCAGTTTTCACTTGCCATGTGTTTCAATGCCCAATAGGAATTTAAGAGTCTCTGGCTGGAGCCCCAGAGGGGAAGGATGAGCAGTAGCCCGGTACCGAAAAGCGTTCTCAGGCACCTCCACAACCACTGTGCTCTGGGCTCCGTGGGGGTACCATCAGCCAAGCTCAGATCCCCAGGCTTCCCTGCTCCAAAGGCACAGGACTGAGTTCAAGGCCACCATGAAATGCAGCATATTTAAGGCTTTCACTTCTTAAATTAAAAAAAAAATAATAAAATAAAGGGAAGTTTTGTTTGGATTCTTGGTTCCTGAGCACGGCTCGGGCTGCTCCGCTCCCCACCTAGGTAAAGGACCAGAGCTGGTGGGGGTCTGCTGGGTCGCAGGGAACCATCGCTGGGTGCTTCCCTCGTGCTGTCAAACATGTACCCGAGGCCGGGTTTTTAATCAGCCGTCCCTGCCAAAACAATAAAGGCATCAACTGGCTCAGCAACGCTGGTGGGATGGAGAAAGGATGCAATGAAGGGGAAGCGGCAGAGAAGCATCACCAGTGATGCCACCGTCCCCTTGGGGCGATGCCTGAGGTGGAGATGTATCTGCTCACCTGTGCCAGGTCCCACTCCTCACTGGCTGGCACCCGCCCCGGTTTACCCCGGTACTGGCAGTCACCCAGCTCGGCCGATCCCGAGCCCGCCCGCAGGCAGAGCTCCTTCCCGATGTTGTGCCGCAGCTCCCGCTGGCTCGTGTACTCAAAATACTGAGTGGGGGCAAGAGCAGAGAGGGGATGTCACACCACCGTCCCCCGGAAAGTCACTCCTGGGGGAGGGAGGAAAAACAGGGGGGGGTTGTTTGCAGGAGGGGGAGATGCTGGGGGTAAGATGGGTGCCCACCTGGTTGCCCCCCATCCCGTGGCAGGGGTACATGATGAGTGGTTTGCCACCGTGGTTGTTCTCGCCGACGTCCAGGCAGCTCTTGGTGCCCTCATTTTTTATCTGTGAGGTGGGGTGGGGGGTGAGAAAGGGGAGGGGTGAGCTGCATTCTGAGGTCCTGGGGTAGGGACCTGCCTTGGGTTTGGGCTTTGCAAGGTGTTTAATTAATTATTACTGTACAAACACAGTCCCAGTACTGGACACCATGTCCGGGTCCCTTGCCCCTTCCAGGACATGAGGAACGCCTATGCCAACACCCCATTCCCTCCAAGTCAGAGGTGAGAGGAAACAAAAGGTGAATTAAGAGCTGGAGCAGAGCCAGCGCCTGGACCTCACCCCATCCAGTGACTGCTTTCTCCTTGCCCTGGCCAAGGGTGGGGTTCAGATTGGGACCCCAACAGCTAGCTCAGAGGAAAAGAGCTTTATTTGGCAGCTTCAGCCTCGGGGATGGAGCCAGCTCTTTGCACCCTGCCCCTGCCCAGCACCCACTCATGGAAGCTTTCATCTCTTTCACTTGATTTAACCCAAGGCCACGTCGTGCTCCTCCTCGTGCCACGTCCCCATTGATTCCCCCACCCTGTAACTCGTCCCAAACCAGCTCTGCCGGATTCCAGCTCTTTCACCATCAGCCACAGCCTGAACCAGCCCTGCCAGCCAATGATGGACAGACACAGTGACAATGATGGACAGATACAGACAGACACGGCTGTGCCCAAACCCTCCAGCATGCTGGTTTAAATACAACCCCCCCTAAACCCAACCTTCTGGGGACCTCACTGCCAAGGACCGAGCCCAGCGGGATGCTTGGGGCACCCCCATCCTTACCGCTCCGTAAAAGGTTGGAGTCAGGTCGGGAACGAACATCTCTGGGTAGACAGTCTGGAGGTACCAGGTGAAGTTCTTGCAGTGGAGCTGCTCCCTCAGCTTGCGCCGGTCTGTAATGTCACCATACGTCTTCTATCGACAAAGTCACGCAAGAGAATTAAACTAACCTCTGAAGCCAGCAAGGAAAATAGAACAAAGCCCCCTCCCCCAAGCTGGGGCTCAGAGCTGAGGGGTCCTCCCAGCTGTGTCATCGTCTGTCACAGCATGCCCAGGACTGACAGCAGTGGTGGGGTCTTGCCAGACATCCCCGATCCCGGGGAGGAACCCTCAAGCTCTGGCCCCTTGCTGAGGGTGTTGGGACATTTTGGCATCACCACACGACATTTTGGTGGTATAAAAAAAAAGAATAATTAAAAATGTTTAAACACACCCCACCCTCNGATGTTTTTCTACTCAAAACATTATGGCCAAAAAGATTTAAAACAGCTTTTTGGCTACATCTGCCCACCTGCACTTGCTGTCCCACCTCCACGCTGAGCATCCTCCCTCTGCTCAGGATTGAGCTCCCCACAGGACCAGCCCCCTCCTTGGGAGATCTCAGCATCCCAGTACCTCTCTGGCCATCTGCGCAGCTTGCTGGTTCCTCCGGTAGAAGATCTCCTTGTAGTCATCCATCCAGACCTCAGCCAGGCGAACCTGGTTCCTGGAGATGACCTGGGTGCCCTTGGGGAAGGTGTGGGGGCTCTTGGAGCGGAAGACGTGACCCACGACGGAGCAAGGGATGATCTCGACTTGACCCCCGCACTGCCAAACCTTTGGGGAAGTAACACCTGAGGCGTTGGGAGTCCAACACCCCCCCACACCATACTGCCCAAGAAGAAGCATCCCTGAAGATGCTCTTTGAGGCTGGCACTGCCCCGTCCTTACCCTGAAGGACATTTCCACGTTCTCACCCCCCCAGATCTCCATCTGATCGTCGTAGGAACCGATGTGCTCAAAGTAGGACCTGGAGATGGAGAAGAGGCCCCCAGCAAAGGTCGGGGACCTACAGGGGAGGGAGAAGGGGTTGGGGGGGGGATAAAAAGAGAAGAGCTGAAGTCTGAGTTTTGTAGATGTCATGACCCTCACAGTGGGCAGGAGCACTTGGAGGCTGTGTGTGTCCATTCCCCCCCCCGCCCAAATCTCTCTGCCCCACCCAGCTGTGCCCCAGATGCAGTGGCTTTGACAGAGGGGCCGGAGGTGGCAGCGTGACACCGAGGGGCCTCGCCGCCAGCTCTCCACTCAAAGAGAGGGGGATATTGTTACCGAAAACCTATCGACGAAAAGTAAAGGGGGGGTTGGGGGGGAGATTAGAGCTCGGTGGCCGGTGCCCCATTCACTGCACCAGCTCCTCTAATCTTCTCCATCTGATCTTTAGAGGAGGCTGGAACAGAAACTGCCTTTATTCAAGGGGGGGTTTGGGGGGTGGAATAAATGACAAAAAGGATTGGCTGAGCGGCTCCGTTCCCGACGAGCGGAGATGAGACGCTGCCGGGAGCCAAGCCGCCGGCTCGTGGTTAAAAGGACCTTTATTGGGACGGGGACGTCTCCCGGGTGACCTCTGCACAAAGCCAGCCCTGCCGCCGGCCGGGGACGGGATGCGGATGAGGCCAGGCAGGGTGTGCGATAGCTCCCGGCGGGAGCACCCGGCTTATCATGGGGCGCAGAGAGGGGGGGCGGCAGGAAAACCCACTCAGGGTTTCTCTGCGTGAAAATAAGAGAGGAAAAATAAGGAGGGGTTGGTGTGGGCAGGTGCCCACCCTGTGGCCTGAGAGCAAGGAGACACAAGGCAACGATGGAACCCTTAACGAGAGGCTTTGCAGGAGAGGACAGGTGGCTGGGATAATTCAGAGGTGGTTTTGGAGATGGTCCTTCACGGCTCTGTGTTCGCCAGACCCTGGGGATGACTTTTCCTCTGCCAGCCCCATGGCTCCAACCCTGCCTGAGCCACCTGAGATCCCTCAAACCAAGCATCTCACAAGGGAAGTTCTGCTGGGAGGGGACAGCGTCATCCACCCGAAGGCACCAAAACCAACAGGGAAAAACCCAATTTACCAGTAAAAGGAGCAAAAAACAACAGGAGGAAGGGGCAGGTTCCCAGCACAGGGCACCCGGCTCTTTGCCATGTCTCCCTAAACATGCACAGATGGTTCATTTTGCCGCTTTTGGCTCTAAAACTGACAATCCTGGTGCTCATCTGACCTTTGCTACCAGCACACTGGCCCCGAAGACACCTTCCCACAAAAGCTTACTTGATGGGGAAGGTCTCATCCTTTCTCCGCTGCCTCTCCTGGGGTGGGATGACCTCCCAGCCAAAAGTCAGGCTCCAGTCAAAGTTGCCCCTGCTGTGCTGCTTGCCATTTTGGACAGGCTTGGAGAACTCGAAGGTGTTGAGGTCGATGGTGGCAATGTCAGGGCTTACGACGGCCGTGGGCTCTTCAGCGATGCGGGACAAGAGGGGCTCCAGCCAGCCGTGGAAACACTCGCCTGGGGCAGGGCGAGTGATTTGGTCACAGAGCGGAGACAACTTCACACCCCTCCAGCTCGCTGGGGACCCCTGGGACATGCTGGGTACTCACAGTGGGCATCCAGGAAGGTCAGGACCTCGCCGCTGGCCACGCTGGCCCCCAGCAGCCGCGCCGTGATCAGCCCTTTCCGCTCCTCCTGCCGCACAACCCGCACGATCTGGAGCTGCTCCACGTAGCGATCCAGCTCCTCCTTCAGGTACTCTGGGGTGGGGGAAAAGAGCAACCAGTAGATGCTGTGTCCCACCAGCCCATCCTGCTGCCCTCATCCCATCCTTTGCAGGCAGGAGCTGCTGCTCCGACCCAGGTTCAGACCTGGAGACACATGGAGTCTCCCTTCCCCCAGATCCAAGGGTGATTTTGACCAAAGAATGTGAGTTTTGTGAAGTAACCGGCCACCCACCCCATCTAATCCTCCACCACAGAGGGACTGGAGAAACAATGGGGCGAGAAAGTCTTGTGCCCCGTGGCTGAAGTGTCACAGGGACCCAGAGGACGAGCTGTCACTAAGAGATGGGACAGCAGATAAGGTACCACCCAGGGAAATTGGGATTTCTCTCCTTCCTTGGCAGATGTAGCCAAGCCAAAAGCTGGGAACAACCAACTGAGAGCTGGGATGACTGGAGACCTGACCCAGGAAAGGATCCCAAGTCCCCACTGCAGCAGGAGCTGAGCTCAGGGGCAATAAAGCCTTGCACCGCCCCAACACTTCTGTTCCTTGAACGCCCGTGCAGATGCTGTAGGTGCAGAGGGAACATTTATCTCCAGGGTGAGGGCAAAGTCCGCTTCTCCCCAGTGCCCCAACGCTGAGCCACGTCGTTAAGAACCACGTTGTTAATTTGCTCTGGGTGTAGCTAACGAGGATTGCAGCCTGGTGGGCTGGTGGGTGAGATGTTTGCAGGATGTGGGAGGAGAGCCCGGTTTTTCTCCAGGGCTGGAGAAGGGAAAATCCCCTCAGATGCTCCTGGAAGAACCACGTGGAAGAGCTGCCGGTGCATCCCAGGCTGCCGGCGCATCAGAGACGGTGTGAGCAGCTTCTCCTCCGAGTTGGCTCAGAACTGCTGCTCCCCAGGGATGGATGGATGAAAGGATGCTCGGCATTTCCCAGCATCCCACTGGCTCCCAAATCCCGCCACAGCTCCCGCATCCCTCTCCCACCCACCGTCCGTGCTGGCATCGTCCACCAGGATGATCTCCTTCAGCAGGAGGGCGGGGGAGGCGTGCAGGACGCTGTACACCGTCCGCAGCAGCGTCGACCACGCTTCGTTATGGAAGACGATGACGACGCTGGTGGTGGGCAAGGGGGGACATCGCTTGAATTTCTGGTCGATGCACCTCCAAGAGAGAAAAGCAGCAGTCTAAGTGAGATGGGGAGGGGGGGGACACAACAGACACAGCAGAAATCAAACACCCTTCATCGCCCCACGCTCCCCACCAGCCCCACGGCAGGAGATCGGCTCCTGGCAGCTCCCAGCTCTTCGCTGCTTTGATTTCAATTGATTTCTACCTCCTCCCCCCCTTCCACTGCCGGTCAAGTGAATCACATTCCTGCCGCCCGCCTGGCCCCGGTGTCCCCCCCATTGTCACCGCTACACCTGCTAAGCACAGATAATCGCCTGCCGGCACGGGGTGAGAGACACAGAGCAGTTTCCATGCCAGAGCTGGGTTTCTACCTCCTATTCAAGCCTTTTTTCCACCCCAAAATCCCCCCCACCCCTCCTCATTGCCTTCCCCTGCCTACCCCTCCCCAGCAGGCAGGGATTGGGGGTGGGGGCCGTGCTTTAATCCAGCCGCCTGCAGCTGGAAGGCAGGCAAGGAAATCTCTGGAGTTTACGTCCTTTCCTTCATCCCCCCCCCTTCACCCCCCTTTTCCCAACCCCAGCGGGGTCTGAGGTTGTTCCACTCGGCTAAGAAAAGAAAAAGTCTGACAACTGGAGAGGGCTGAAATAAAAGAGGGAGGGAAAGGAGGAGGGAGGGGGGGAGATGCTGGAGCCACCTAGCCGCTGTTAAAATCCAACTCTCCCTAAATTGAGGGGGGGGGGTGGGGAGGGGGGGAGAGATAACACTAAACACATTAATTTTTCCAGCCCTCCCTCTGTTCGATCCCTTGCCAACACTCAGTCACACCCCACTCTGAACCTGCTTTTAACTCTCCTTAAACCTGTGTAATTGTCGTGTCCCACCAATCCCCCCACCCGGGGAGCAAACAGACCCGTGGTGTGATTTGGGTGACAGGTCTTACTCCGGCGGGCGGCTGTCGGGCCCCAGCGCTCGCTGGAGGGAGATGCGGTCGCTGGCGAAGGCGTTGAAGCAATGCTTCTCGTAGCCCCGCTCCTTCTCCTTTGTCTCCTCTGGTGTCCATCGGTCCTTCTTGAAGGCTTTGCCATCGGCTCCGGGGCTGGCGGGGTCTTGGGGGGGTCTCTCCATCAGTGGTCGAAGCTCCGCCGCCGTGTAGACACCGGGCAGGCAGGAGCGAGCGCTGGGCGCTGGTTCCTCCTGCCGAACCGGAGCGCCGATCTGCAGCTTGGGCATGGAGTCTCGGATGTTGTTGACCGCCCCCAGCATCAGGTCGAGGACTTGGTCCTTCCCTTGGACAATGTTCTTCAGCCATGGTTCCTCGCTCGGGTCCTTGTTCCCCACGTCCTTCTGCAGGATGAAGAGGAAGATGACGAAGATGGCGCCTGCCAAAGCCACCTTCAAGGGGCTGTAGCGTCTCCGGAAAAGCCTCATTTTTTAAAAATTGTATCTTTATTTTGGTTTTCTCCCCGTGGTTTCTGGAAGGTGCGTCCTGCGGCTATGGGACTTTCAGGGATGTGGGGGCTCAGGTTGCTTCATGATGCTCAGCTCCACGAACCTGAGGAGGAGGAGGAGAAACACCGGTAGGTTAATTTGCTGACTGGATGCGCTTTGGCTGCATCCCTGGGATATTAAATCATCAGTGTAATATTAATTACACATTGAAGCTTGCTCCCTACAGGGGGGCAAGCAAGACCTGTAAAATCCCCTCCCCACCACAGCCCTCCCAGCTCATAAACCTGTGCTAAAAATGAAACACCAGGAAAAAGTGAGGTTCAAAAGATGCCATGATCTGGATCCAGCCACTATGAGAGTGGGACATCCCCAGCAGCTGCAGCATCCCCCCCACCCTGCAACCTCCTCCCACACACCAGGAGCAGCCAAACGATGCTAAAATTAAGCCCAAATTTGCCAAAAGGTACAGAAAAAGCCTTCCCCTGGGTATTTTCCCCTGGGTGTCACTGGGAAGGAAATAAAGCACCCAAGACCCCTCGGCGCTTCGGTTTCGGCTGAACGGGAGCAGCGGATGCAGCATCCGGTACCCTGTCCGGTGCGACGGCCGCCGAGAGCTCAGCGCCGGCTGCGAACCCTCTGCCGGGCCGGGGCAGAGCAGCACGACTGAGCGAGCTTTCCCACCACCAGCAAACCTCCCGCCGCCGGGTTTTGTGAGCCGCTGCCGCCGGAGCATGGACAAGCTCCACGGGAGCCATTCACCAGCATCTCCTCCTCCTCCTCCACTTCGGGGTCTCCCCCTCCCCCTTTTTTTTGTGTGGGTGGGTTTTTTTCCCCCCTTTTATTTCTTTTTTCCCCCTTTTCTTTTTATCGCCTTGGAAATGGTGCAGCCCCGGAGCGGAGAAGGGCACCTGCCAGCAACTTCAAGGCCGAAGAAGCTTTGGCTTGTAAAGGAGGAGGGCCGAGGCGGTCCGCGGGGGTCACCGCTTTCAGCGCTGCGGGGATCAAAGCGGCGGCCGGACCACGCTTCACTGCCAAGGGCGCCTGTCCCCAAGTCCGGGCAGGACTGGGTGGCACCAGCTTCATGGAGTGGGGGGGTTGTGGGTAACCCGCATCCCCCCCGCACCCAAACACCCGGACTTAAGGAAAAAAAACCCCAAGTCTGCCTCAAGTTCTGCTCCTGTCTGAGCAAAATGTTCCCACCCTGCCTGTGCAGCTGAGCACCGATGTTTTCATTGCACAGCACAGGCACTGCCACACAAGGAGGTCGAACAAAGAAGAGCAGCCCATTTTGGGGAGGAAAACTGAGTTTTCACTCTCTTCCCGTGTCTCCAAGGGTCTCCTTCCTGCGACGCCACCGTGACCACGTTAACAAAGCGTGTTCGTTAGCTGTGCGATGCTAATAAACCCCAGGGCACCAGCTACTGCGGGGTTCCCAAAGGGCCAAAAAGCAAAGTAACACCCCCCCCCTTTGCCGCTCCCAGCCCCGCAAACCGGTACCCGGCTCCCTCGCATCGCCGTTATAGGAACCGGGGAATGGGGGAGGTGGGTGCTGCCCGGGGGGTCCCACGGGCCCCCGGCATCGAGCAACCGATCTTGTCCCGGTTGGGATGAGCCCTCGGGATGCGGAACTGCTCCCGGTGCGGGGGGGAAGAGGTGGGTAAAGGACACGCGGAGACGGGCTGGGCGGCTGCTCTGTCCCGCCGGGGGTGGGTACCGGGATGTCCGGCGGAGGTTATCGGGGCCGGTGTCCCGGGAACAGGCTAAGGTGCCGCGGGGGGGTGCTCCTTCCCGAGTCCCCAGACTCTCCGCGGGGGGAGATGCCCTTACCGGTCTCCCAGCCCCTTCCCTGGAGAGGCTCAGCACCGGGGCCCGCAGGCTTCTTCCCCAGAGGGGATCTACCTCGGCACCTCCGGGCCAGACTCCGCACCGGGACCCCTCCGGTGCGCACGGACCCGACGGCGGGACCGGGNGACGCGGCGGACGCGGGGCCGCAGGTGCCGTCCCTGTGGGGCGGGACCGACACGCGGGAGGGGCGGGGTCGGCACGCGGGAAGGGCGGGGCAGCCGCCACCTGCCGCCGCCCCGGGGTACAGGTGCACGGGCCGGCGCCGCCGCGGTCCTAACGCCGCCCGCCGGGAGAGAGACGCCGCGGTCTTAGCGCCGCCCGCCGGCTAAGCCCCTGCCTACGCGGGGGGCGACGGCGGTCCCATAGCGGGGCACAGGCGGGGACGGGGGGGTCTGTAGGGGCCGTAGGGCCGAGTACCGAGAGGGGCAGGGGGGCACCGGGGG
>VZTU01025297.1:0-72780 GCA_013400835.1 Zapornia atra | reverse complement strand
GGGGCGCAAAGGGGCGGGGGGGCAAGGGGGCCTCAAGGTGGGTGCAGGAGGGAGGGGAGGAAGGCACCTGCGCGATGCCTGTTAGGTGGCTCCTCGCTGCACCCCCCTCGTCCCCTCCTCCACATCTAGACGTGACCCCCCCACATTATCCCCCGTGATGCTGCGTGCCCTTTGGAGGGGAGACAAAGGCCACTGTCCCGGCAGAGCCCTACGCCAGCGGGTCACTTTGGGGAGGGCTCAGCTATTGTCCCACTGGGTGCTTGCACGAATGCACCTGGTGCTGGGGTACAGGCAGGAGGCAGCTTGGTGGTTCCCCCCTCTTCCAGCATCTCCTTGTCCCAGGGAAGGCTCCCCTGACCCCCCTCCCCTGCTGCACCCATGGGACCTGGCTGGAGGAGCTGCTCTTGGTGGCAGACAAGAGGTGGGGAATTAATTAATTAATTAAGAGTGAAAGGAATTTACATCTCCCCAGCAAGGGATGACAGTCCCGTCCTGGTGATGCTCCGTGGTACCTGTGTCCCCCCGACAGCCCACTCTGGGGCTCCAGACACTACCCTCCCACCCCCCTGCCCCTGACTGCCCTCCTTGTTGCAACCACCCAGGTCCCGTCCCTGTCACAGCTCCGATCCTGGTCCAGGAGCCAGAGGGGTCCCTGTGGGGGGTCACTGCTGACCCCCACCATAGAGCAAAGGAAGGAGCCGGTAGCTTCATCCAGGCAGGATGGTGATGGAGAGCGGTGAGGGGGGGGTCTCCTGCTCCACCACCAGTGCAGCCCCCCAGCCCCCCGGTTTGTTCCCATGCACGCTGTTACCCTCATCCCGTAATAACACTGGGATCAGGGTTATTAATTACACTGCAGGTGAGATTAATTACATTAATCCTCCCTCCTGCTGCCAGTGGCTGGTCCTGCTAGTGTGTGATGGGCCGGGGGGGGTGCGAGGTTTGCCTGCTCGTGTGATGCTTTCAGCCTCCTCCGGCACCAGGAGGGCTCAGAGCCCGACCTGAACCTCTGCTTTGTGCTTTTCCTCGACTACACCAAAGCTTCCCCCAGGGAAAGATGTTTCTCTCTTAACCAGAGGAGTTGCGCTGAGACAGGTAAACTGAGGCAGGACATTCAAAAAACCCTTCTGGGACCAAAAAAAATCACATCAAAACAATAATTTGGAGATGTTTCCTTGGGATGGACGTGGGGACGGGATGCACAGAGCTTGTAACACAAAGGGGTTCGCTGCAGCCATGTCAAAACAGCCTTTCCTCTGCTCCAGCGATTCCTGATTCCAGTTTTACATGCAATAATTACTTCAGCTTCCCGGCAAAACCAGCTGCGAAGCAACCAGCCCGAGCTCATCGCTTAGAAAATAGTGAAGTGGAACAACTCTGGCTGCTCCAAATCTCAAAAATAAGCCGTGCAAAGCTCGGCATCGTCTCCTTTTCCCAGCCCAGTTCTGAGGATTTGATGTTTTCCAGGCGCCTGGCTGCAACGGAGAAGAACAGAGAGGGAAGGCAAAGTGTCTGCAAGTGCTGGTACCCAAGCTGGAATGGGATAATTTGCTCTCTGGGGGCACCTCTCCTTCCTGCTCCATCCCATCCCAAGCCCATAGATCCATAAATCCCACAGACCTATGAAATCCTTAAATCCTCCACCAATTCCCTCAACTAGAGTCTGTTTGAGTGGCCTGAGCGAGCTTTGAGTGCAGCTCTTTCCTTCTGAAGCATCTCCCTGTGAGGTCTGCTGTGGTTTGGGGGATGCTGTGATGGCCGGGGAAGGATGACGGGATGCTCGGAGCATCCTTCCACCGACCCACTTGTCCCGTTTCCTCCTCCATTTGCTGCTAAATCTTCAATACTAAATAATAAAAAAGCAGCGGGCATCCGAGCTTGCATCAGGATGGGATTTTAACTGATGAGATCTCGGTGTCACCTTCCTCCTCTGTGTTATTTTACACCCCGTGTCGCCTTTCAGGGCAGTTAACCTTTGTGCTGGGGAGGAAGTTCATTAGAGCAAACGAATTTGTAGCATGGAAATGACAGATTAGCTCAGCTTGGAAAGTAGAGCTGGAGATAGCTGGAGGAAGCTGGGAGAGTGAAAAACATGACTTAGCTGGGAATTTCCATACCACACTGGGGCTTGGTTTGGCTAAGGAGGGTTTCCAGAAGCGATGGAGGCCATGCCACCACAAAGCACCCCGGTGATTTTTGGGAGATTAACCCCTTAACAGTGTCATTTCCCAACCATTTTTAACCTCGCTCCTACTTTGGCAGCTTCTAACCCCCCCAAAACGCTGCCTGTGCCTTTGCCCCAGCGTTTACTCCCCACTTTTCCACTCTGGAATGGTTTTTGTCTGGAACAGCTGGTGTCTCCCCACCCATTCAGTTTTCCCAACAGCAGGTTGCTGGGGATTGTGACTTTACATAACTGCTTGGGCTCTGTGTACGGTCCTTCCTTGTATCTATGATACTGGAGACACTGGGCGACACTGGGCGACACTGGGCGACACTGGGCTCCTCGCAGCAGGAGCTGCTCCCATGTCCTCAGGTTATCGGATCCTCTTCCTCAGACTTACCTGGAGATTCAGTTGTGTCCTGGAAAACAGTGACTGATTGAGGATTCACTGGAACAGAGGGCACAAAATGCGGCTGCTGGAAGAGTTACAGGTAGAGGCTCTGCCCGGGGACTGAGCGTCCCCCAGATGGTCCCGAAAGCTTCTCCCCAAAGTCACGGAATCGCTGGGTTGGGAAAGACCTTTGAGACCATGGGGTCCACCCGTAGCCATCTGCTAACCCCTGTCCCTGAGCACCTCGTCTGCCCTCTGTTAAATACGTTGGTATTTAAATCAGTTGGTGACTGAGCCCCCTCCCTGGGCAGCCTCTTCCAGTGCCTGGTGACCCTTTTGGGGAAGGGGGACCTGCAGACTCCTTTCCAGATGGGAATGTTGCTTGTTCGTCAAATTACCCGGTGACCGGGAGGCGTGCGCTTTCCCAGCCGTCGCTTGGCATGTGACACTGTTCAGTCTAAAGCAGGAATCTGAGGGATAAAAAGCAGATTTCATGTTTGTGTTTGCAGCTTAAATCATAGTATGTTATTTATTCTCTTTATTATATATATATTTTTAATAAGTTTATGATTTATACATCATTATTAGGACAATGGGCAGCACGTGCCTGCGCGGTGTTTGAAGTTTTCCTTTAAACTAAAGCTTTGGTTGATTTGGGTTGTTTCCCAGGGCACAGTGTAGCTTTTGCTTCTTGAATTTCATCCAACAGCCTTGCTGGTTTCTCCATGGTTTTGCTCGTCAAACTTTGGTTTCCAAAATGGAACAACAGGGTGTGAATCTCAGCAGCTTTTTGGGGTTTGTTGGACGGTTTTTAGTCATTTTGCTGATGGCAACAGGCTTGCAAAGAGGAACATCAACAATTTAATGGTCCCAAACCTCCTTCTTTGTGACTTTAATACAGAGAATAGTTTAAAAACTGATGAAAACTGAAGGTGTTTGGGCAAGGCGGAGTTTTTCTTTGCATGGGTGAACTTGTTTAGGTTCTCTTGGCTTAGTCAGTACAGGCAAGGAAGGAGAAACAGCAGCAGGGACATGTTTTCTTTTGTATTTAAGATATTCACAGCATTTAAAAGTGCAGCCTGAAGAGGGGAACAAAAATACCCCAGTTTCCAGGAGGCCTGTTCAGAGCAGCAGTTGCGACTGGAGCAGGAAGATGCCGTTGGGTTTTTGTCTCTCTGAATGCAGTAATCCTGGAAATCCCCTTCCCAGCCCCATCAGCAAGGGGAAAGGGAAGTGGAAAGACTTTCTGTTTGCTCCTCTGCTTCTCCTTCAGCTCCTAAGGCACACGAGCTTTTCCCTTCGTGCAGCGCCGGCAGCTGAGGACAGAGCATCTGTGCTCAGCCCTTGGCTTTCCCCAAGGATAAAAAATCATGTTTTGGGTTGCTAGTGCGGAGGGAAGCCCGAGCATCCTGGGGTTGAAAAGGATGCTTTTGCCCTTGCAGGTTCTTGAGGGCCTTTGGAGGTGGTTGGTGGCCTTCTCCTGTGGCCAAGTGCCATCTAGTGAGTCCTGCAGGTATCACGGTGGGAGACTGAAGCTTGCTGCCAACTAAGGCACATGGTTTCCACCATCCCCCAGTTAGAACAAAGGGGAGTGGGTTTTTTTGGTCTGTAGCACCCAGCCCTCTCCCCCTCTAGTAAATACTTCCAGATACCCACTGTATAAAATACAGGTGATGTTACTGGCTGGTTTATTTGGTCATGGGAAGGAAAGAACCTCCAACGAGTCCGTGTTTTCCAGACTGTGCGGGAGGAGGAGGCGTGCGGCGGTGTGATGCTTGTGATGCTCGTGGTCTTGTGTGGACACAGGGGTGGGTGATGGCTGGGAGGACAAGGGAGCTCCCTGCACACCTTTGACCTGCTCATTTCCAAACAGAGACCGGATGAAGAGGCGGTGATTGACCAAGGAAGAACGAGCAGTGTGGTCAATATTCACTATGAGAAGGAGGAGTTGGAAGGTGAGTCTCTGCTGGGATCCTGGGAGATGAGACACCAGCCTGGAGCCTTTTCCCATCACACAAAGACCCTGTGACATCCCCAGCTTGGCACACACGTTGTGTGCAGCACAATGTGGTGTGCTTCTAAGTAAACAGGCATGCTTATTTTCACATATTTTAATATGACAGCTTTTAAACAGAGGGGAAAAAACCCCCCACCAAGGCGGTGGCCTGAGTTTTAGCCACAGGGCTGGATAATTCATGGCTTGTTTTCTCACAGAGGCTGCTCCTGGCTTGGAGAGGTCCGGAGGATAATCTGACAGGGCTGTGATTTCCTTTTGTTTTGTGTTTCTGGAGTTCATTATCACAGCACTGGCTTGATCTTCTCTTGTCGCCTTGCGCCATACAAATAATTTTAAAATAATGACTTTCTGTTGCTGCTTAATGAGCACTTCTGAGTGCTGGCCAGCTGGGGCTGGACTTTGAGGAGAGGTTTGATACTTTCAGAGCGCTATTAGACAACGCAGAGCCGTCACTTGTTGCTCTGTTGTTGGAAAGGGTGAGTGAAATAGGCTGGGGAAAAAAAGGACAGGGCTGTGACATTCCAGTGAAAATGAAAGTAAGGGGAGCTGGAGTTTCCTCCTGGGATCCTGCGCTGATTTAATTGTGGCATCTGCATCCAGCATCTCCACAATATCGAAAACGATGCAAATGCCTTTCTTTTCCCACAGGCCACCGGACCCTCTACGTGGGTGTGCGGATGCCGCTGGTGAGGCAAAGCCACCGGCACCACCGACCCCACAGCCAAAAGCATCGGAAACGGGAGCGGGAGAAGGACTCTGCCCCGGCGGAGCAGGGCTACCACTGTGAGTCCCACCGCAGTGCTCACTGAACTCCTCGGGGCTGTGTGGGTGCTGGGGTCCTCTGCAGGCAGGTCCTTGCTGTTCTTCCAAGGGAAGTGGAGCAGGACCCTCTCCCTTTTTCCAAACTTTCCTATTTATTTATTTATTTGCTTAAAAGGCAGCTAAATGCGTAAAGAATTTAAGCTCAGAGGGATCCCAGCTTTCAAAAGGGAAGTGCAGGGAAGGAAAGATGCCCATCCTTATGCGGGTGCGGAAAAGATGCTTCTGCTCTGTCTGAAGCCTGGGCAGCCCCAGGGCAGAGCGGCAAGCCAGTATTTCTGGTGCTGGTTGATGCCCACTTTGCATACGAGCATGATGGGTCATATTCAGGCACGGTAACGGGACGGGGCTTTGCCTTTTGCTGCCCCCCAGACACTCCATCCCAGCGAGTGCAGTTCATCCTTGGGGCCGAGGAAGATGAGCAGCACGTTCCCCATGACCTGTTCACCGAGCTGGATGAGATCTGTGTGAAAGAGGGTGAAGATGCCGAGTGGAAGGAAGCGGCAAGGTAAATCCCTGTGCTGGCTGCGGTGGGAGAAGAGTCCCCTCACCGGCAGCGCCCGTGGGCTCAGCATTCCGCTCTCCGGGATGCAAAGCTCTGGCAGCTGCAGGTGCTGATGCAAGGAGCCTCCTCTTGTCACCCTGTAGCTCTGTTGAAAGGGGCTGCAGAGCTCAGGCTGTTCCCTGTGGTGGGGCTGATGGTGCCTGATGTCCATCCACAGGTGGCTGAAGTTTGAGGAGGACGTGGAGGATGGTGGCGAGCGCTGGAGCAAACCCTACGTGGCCACACTGTCGTTGCACAGCCTCTTTGAGCTGAGAAGCTGCATCATCAACGGGACGGTGCTTCTGGACGTTTGTGCCAACAGCATCGAAGAGATTGCAGGTACCACAGGGCACGGCATCTCTCTGGGAGCGGCCCATCTCAGTTTGTCATGGTGCCCATCACCCCTGAATCAAACCCTGCCCCAGTGGCACGTCCTTTGCCAGAAGGAGTTGGTTTTGGACATGGACTGGGCGTCTATTCCCAGTCAAAAGGATCCCATTCTAGTATGGGATGCTTAGAAAGCAACTTGTGGGAATAGCAGCTTAGAGAAAAATATTCCCCAGCCAAGCAGGAGTGGGTGTCAGGGCTTCGCTCTTAGAAATACAGAGTATGCGTAAGAGCTGCATCTCATTACATAGACTATTTATTACAAGCCATTTCCTCACGTTTTATTTCTTTTTCTTTTGCCTTAAATGTCCAGGATTTAAGAGTTTTAATGGCAGAGTTTATCTGGCAGATGACCAAGCAGTGTATTTCTGGAGGGAAGATAATTGAAGTTAATTGAAAAAGCAGCTTTGGAGAAATTATCTTTGAGTGGCAGGTCTCCATTCAGCCCTTTCAAGAGCTGGACAAGTCGGAGCCATTCTTAGCACATTTCTTCCTGGGCTGGGCCAATTGCAGAGGAAACTCAGGGAAAATCTGTGCTGTAGATTGCTCATGATTTGGTTAAATGTGTAGAGTGAGAGGGAAAGGCCAGATGGGGCAAGAGAATTGCATTATTTGGAATGGGAAATAATTGTCGTAGCGGAGGGATGAATAAGCACTTGGGCCTTCTGCTGCAAAGGCTGAACTGTATTCAGGTGTCTTGTTAAGCAAGGCTATTATTAGGGTATCACAGCCTTCCCCAGGGGCTTTGGGACTTGGGTCTGGGGGGGGTTCTTCTCTGAGAGCTTCATTTCCCTTTGCACTCCCCAGATATGATCTTGGGCCAGCAAGAACAGTCCTCGGAGTTTGACGGGCGCGTGCGGGCAAAGGTTCGGGAAGTCCTGCTGAAGAAGCATCACCATCAGAACGAGAAGAAAAGAAACAACCTCCTTCCCATCGTCCGCTCCTTTGCTGATGTGAGCAAGAAGCAGCCAGACCCGCACCTCCTCGACAAGCCAGGTGAGGCTTCCCGCAGGGCTTGGCACCAGGAGGAGCTTTCTCAAGGGCTTTGGCCCCATCAGATGTGTCTTGGCACAGGAGAAGCATCACGATTGCTCTTTGTCTTTCTGAGTGTCTTTCTTTTTCTTAACAGCCCAAACACTCACCCCTCATCCTTCTCCTACCACTGCAGAAGCTAAAAATGGGGTGAACCATGAGCCCAGCGCAATGGATTTAAGCAAGGTGAGACACTCGCAGCTCTCTGACACCCTTAGAGCTGGATTTGCTCTTACAAACCTGGCTGCAGAGCATCCCGTGAGCGCTGTGGGCTTTGCTTTTGGGACATTTTACCTGAAAATGGCTTCTTGTGCCCAGGCGGAGCTGCATTTCATGAAGAAAATTCCGACCGGGGCTGAGGCGTCCAACGTGCTGGTGGGGGAGCTGGATTTCCTTCGCCAGCCCATCGTGGCGTTTGTCCGCCTGACCCCAGCCGTCCTCCTCTCGGGCATGACAGAAGTTCCCATCCCAACAAGGTCTGAATGAGAAGCACAAAGATTTTATTTAACCCCCCGCCCCGACCCAACAAAACGACACCCAGTGGAACGCGTCCGTTGGGCCCTTTGAGCCGGGACACCTTCATCTCACGTTCTGCTTTCCTCGCCCAGGTTCCTGTTTGTTTTGCTTGGACCAGAAGGCAAAGCCCATCAGTA
Source organism: Zapornia atra (assembly GCA_013400835.1). Taxonomy (NCBI): domain Eukaryota; kingdom Metazoa; phylum Chordata; class Aves; order Gruiformes; family Rallidae; genus Zapornia; species Zapornia atra. The sequence goes on along the minus strand of VZTU01025297.1, from coordinate 64,773 downwards.
CCACGAGATCGGCAGGTCCATGGCTACCATCATGACGGATGAGGTGCGATAAGAGATATCTCCGGGTTGGTTTTGGCTTTCTACACCTCTCCCTGGCTGTGCAGCAGTGAGGAAGAGGATTTGCTGTCCTAGCTGCCCACAGGTCTCCAGATAACCCACCCCTTGTTCGCACCCCAAAGCGAACACAGAGATTTGTATCACCCCACATCCCAGAGGCTGGAATCCCACCCAGGGGTGCATCCTGCACCTCCCCAGGGTCCCCAGCACGCTGTCCCCAGCAGTGACATTGCCAGGACTGGTAAAACTTCCCCTCTTTAAGCAGAAGGGTGCCATGAGGGACAGTGATCTCGTGGAGGAGGTGATCACAAGGACAATTCCATATCCTGCCACTTCAATCAGGAAATCTGGGGGGAGTTATCATGCATTTAGTCAAGAGCTTATTGCATGTGGGAGACGGGTTGTCCTCTCACCACCTCATCTCCTGCTTGCAGGTTTTCCACAATGTTGCCTATAAAGCCAAGAACCGCACCGACCTCGTGGCTGGGATCGATGAGTTCCTGGATCAGGTCACGGTCCTGCCGCCAGGAGAGTGGGATCCATCCATCCGAATTGAGCCTCCCAAAAATGTCCCTTCACAGGTGGGTACTGGGGCAGAGGGAGGTGCGAGGGGAACGGGTGGGATGGATGGCAGACGCTGGGGATGCTGTTCCAGGGCCAAAAATTACACGGTCCCAGTTTGACATGGTCACATACCCAGACCAGAAGCCAAACAACCCAGTGGTCATGAAACCATATTTTTATCTTATTTCCATTTTAACAGGAAAAAAGGAAGATGCCAGGAGCTCTGGATGACAGTGCTTCCCACAGCAAGCCGGAGAAACACAGTGGTCCTGAACTGGAGCGGACAGGAAGGTGTGAGCTTTAATAATTTGGGGTTTTTTCTTCTGTTTGCCTCTCAAATCTGAGCACGTGCCTTCCTTTCTAGTGGGTTTTTGGGGGGGTTACTTGGTTTGGTGAAGGGGCTCCTCGCTACCAGCTTGGTCCCCTGGGCTGGGGGTGTGAGATCCTGGCTCAGTCTCAGCACTGCTCCTGGTTTGCTTCACTTGGGGTGGAAGTGGACGTGTAAATACCTCCTGTGAGAACCCTGCGAGGGATGGCAGCACTAAGAGGGGATGGGTTCTCAGGTTAGGTCCTTTTTCTTTTTGTTGGAGCCTTTTTTGGGTGCTTTCTCAGTTTCCCCTGGGTGTAACATGGGTGAAGGAGCCCGCTGCCTTTTAGCAATGGAACTTACTCTCTGCAGCCAGGAAAACCCAGTCTGATCTTCCAGGAAATCAGGTTGCTTCTTTATTTTTCTTTCCTTCCTTCCTCCAGGCTCTTTGGAGGTATGATCCTGGATGTGAAGCGGAAAGCCCCGTGGTTCTGGAGCGACTTTCGGGATGGTCTGAGCCTGAAGTGTCTGGCGTCCATCCTCTTCCTCTACTGTGCCTGCATGTCCCCTGTCATCACCTTCGGGGGGCTGCTGGGGGAGGCCACCAATGGCCACATAGTGAGTGGATAAAACCCAAAACTCCTTTGTGGCGGTGAATTTGCTTCAGGTTTGGGGTTTTTTTCCACCCTTCCACCCACTGATTGATTTCCTCACTGCTGCCTCTCCTCTTCCCCGGACAGAGTGCCATGGAGTCACTGCTGGGCGCATCCATGACCGGCGTGGTGTTTTCCCTCTTTGCTGGCCAACCCCTCACCATCCTCGGCAGCACCGGACCCGTCCTGGTGTTCGAAAAGATCCTCTACAAGTTCTGCAAGTAAGACTGGCTGCGGCGGCCGGGCGCTGCCAGAGCCTTCAGAGGCGGCAGCGATGGACCACGCCTTTCACTTCCCACCCTTGGTTTTACTTTGGTTTCCCAGGGAGTACACGCTCTCCTATCTCTCTCTGCGGGCGTGCATCGGGCTGTGGACTGCCTTCTTCTGCATAGTGCTGGTGGCCACCGACGCCAGCTGTTTGGTGTGCTACATCACCCGCTTCACCGAAGAAGCCTTCGCCTCCCTCATCTGCATCATCTTCATCTACGAGGCTCTAGAGAAACTGAGTCACCTGCGAGAGACCTACCCTGTGCACATGCACAGCAAGCTCGACTTGCTCACCATCTACTAGTGGGTTTTCTACCCTCCTAAAATACTGCCACCCCTCAGCAGGAGCTCAGGGCTGCATCTCCATCACCTTTCCCTTACCTCTCTCCTGGCTTTTCTCCTCCCAGCTGTAAGTGTGAGGCACCAACCCATCCCAGCAATGAAACCCTGCGGTTCTGGGCAAGAAACAAGATCAACGTGTCTGCCATCACTTGGGAAAACCTCACAGTGACTGTAAGTGCCCTGAGCTGTGGGGTCTGGGGCATTCGCGTGGTGCAAAAGTCAGAGCCCTTCAGATGAGGATGGGCTTCCAGTTGTGCTCGTGTTGCTCCAAAGAGTCGGTGTTTGAATCTGAAGCGTGGTTTTAACCCACGTGGTCCTGGGAAGGAGAGTCCACCTTGTCTCCAACACTGGGATAGCAACTGTCCTCCTGGAGCCAGTTGCAGGACAGGGCTTCTGAGCAGGAGCAACTAAGTGGGTGCTTTGATTGCTGCAGAAGTTGGAGGACTTAAGCTTGAAGGTAGTAATTAGCTTCCTTAATTGGTTCCTAAAAACTCCAGGCCTTGCTTTCTTACTCAGCATGTCTGTAGACACGTGCATAAATTTGCATGTCTGAGCAGCCTCTTGGGCTGCTGTTGCTGGAAGCAAAGCCCAGGTCTGGGTTGGGAGGCTCTTGGTGACTTCTTCAGCCTCTCTTGTCCATGTCCTTTGAGCCCTCCACTGGGAAGGGACGATTTGTCTCTTCTTCTGTCCTAGCACAGTTGTCTTAGCCCTCCTTCCCCGCTCCCTCTCTCTGTCCCCAAGAATTCCCAGTGTTTCCTGTCCCCCCAGTGTCTCCTGCAGCCACAGTTATTTGCCATCCAAGGGGAGGATGTGCCGTGGGTCAGTGGCATGGTGTCCCACTTCACCTCATCGCTCTGGTCCCCTTTGTGTAGTTTGACGTGTCACTTGTTCAGCTGCTCTGTGTTAAATATAAAACTCCAGCAGCAGCAGCAGTTACAGGGTCGTGGATCTTGGACCAAGACCCTCAAACCCCCGTAGTTGTCCAAGGTTTCCTTGCTGCACGTGTCCTGCCTTGTGTCCTGCCACTCTGTTTCTCCAGGAATGTCGGAATTTGCATGGAGTGTTTCAAGGACCGGCCTGCGGACACAATGGCCCCTACGCGCCTAACGTCCTCTTCTGGTGCTGCATCCTCTTCTTCTCCACCTTTGTCCTGTCAAGTTTACTGAAGAAGTTTAAAACCAGCCGTTACTTCCCAACCAGAGTAGGTAGAAGCTGGTGGCCAGCAGTCCCCACGCTCGTGTCCCGGAATGGTTTTCCTGCTGCGCTAAGCCGGTGTTTGTCCCTGGCTTGGCCAAGCCGGGGCACGCTGACCTTGAAGGCCAAGCTCTCCATCAGCTTGGCTGTCCCTCCCTCCTTTCCATGAGTGCAAAGCGCTTCCCACCTGCTTTGTGACCTGCCCTTGAGCAATATTTTGCTTGGGAAGTGGGAAATCAGGTCTCCCAAAGTTGTGTGGGTTTCATTTGCTGCTTTTTTTGATTTTTACCTTCTGTGCATTATGCTCAAGGGGAAAATCAATGCAAATGAGGAGCTGCTGTAGCAAAGGACACTTTTCCTTCCTTCTGAGGAATGTAGGATGCCTCTGTGCCTTCTTCCCATGGTGGCTGCAGCGGCAGACAGCTGCTTCCTTATTTTTTCATAGTTTTTCTAATGCAAGGTCTGAATGAAAACAACCACCTAATTAAACTTTTTTTGTTGTTTTTAAACTCTCTGACACCAGACCTCACAGGGACAAGCACAGCGACAGTATCTAACCCAGGGATTTCACTGCGTGTCCTCAGAGTGGTGGGGTTTTGTTAACCAGCCTTGGTGCTGGTGATGTCCCTAATTTTTACCATCGCACGTTATGGCCCTGTCTGTGATGCCCCTCTCAGCTCTGGTTTCTTGCCCCAGGTGCGGTCCATAGTAAGTGACTTTGCGGTTTTCCTCACCATCGTCATCATGGTGCTTATTGACTTCATGATTGGGATCCCATCACCGAAACTCCAGGTCCCCCACATGTTCAAGGTAAGGGGGTGTCGTGGCATGGAGCAGGTTTCACCCCGTGCCCTCACGGGTGCCGCAGGGTGATACCAGGGCAGTTCAGGGCTGAGTCTGGAGGAGATGCTGGCGATGTGACCATCTCCTTTTCCACCTCCAAGTGCATCGTTTCCTTCTGCAAACGAGAAGATGGCCCCAAAACTAGTTACCTATAGGAGGTGTATCTCCAGGTGCTTGTAGAGAGGACGCTGGCACTGATGAACCCCAGGGGGACGTGAAACCAGGGCTGGGAGATGACCTGACACGGGGATGGGAGGGGAAAATCCCAGCCAGTGAAGTGGCTGGCCTGGGAGACACCGCTGATGCCTGTGCTTTGTTGCAGCCTACCAGAGACGACCGTGGGTGGTTCATCAACCCCATTGGACCCAACCCTTGGTGGACGGTGTTTGCTGCACTCATCCCAGCTCTGCTCTGCACCATCTTGATATTCATGGACCAGCAGATCACTGCTGTAATCGTGAACAGGAAGGAGCACAAGCTGAAGGTAAGGGGCTGCAGGAGATGACCCCATCCCCAACCCACTCTGGGCTCCAGGTATGGGGAGGAGCTCCAGTTCCAAATGCTTTGTGAAGGCATTGGTTTGGTACGATACCAGGCTGTGTGGCAGGATCCTCTCCTGGATTAGTGATGACAAAGAGAGCTGATGACAGGGGACTTTGGATGAGTGATCTTTCGGAGGAGCAAATTAATCCCAGGGCAGTATGGAAGCACGTTTTTGTTTCAAAATGTCAGCAGCAGCTGGGGGAACTAACCGTTTGGATATGCTGCCAGGGAGAACTCAGAGTCCCATCTTACTTCCAAGTGGGAGAAGTGTCTTTATGAATGAAAAATAATAATTTAGGGTTGGGGTTTTTTAGAGAAGTAGATATCACACAAACTTCCCAGATCCACTTTGAACTCCTTGAACACATACCGGGTGCTTGCACAAAGACCAGCCACATCCTCATTTGCTTCCAATCACTGCTTTAAATTTTACCGTTGTTGACTTGAGTCAAGCTGGGTTTGAGTCTGACCTGTGACATTGTCCCTGCTCTTGTGCTCTGAGATGCTCCGTTTCTTCCCACAGAAAGGATGCGGGTACCACCTGGACCTTTTCATGGTGGCAGTGATGCTGGGGGTGTGCTCCGTGATGGGGCTGCCCTGGTTTGTGGCTGCGACCGTCCTGTCCATCACCCACGTGAATAGCCTCAAAGTGGAATCTCACTGCTCAGCTCCGGGAGAACAACCCAAGTTTCTGGGGATCCGGGAGCAGAGAGTCACGGGCTTGATGATCTTTGTGCTCATGGGCTGCTCCGTCTTCTTCACGTCTGTGTTAAAGGTAACAGGAGAATGCAAGGCACCCAAAAAAACACAAGCTTTTTGGAGCTTATGCAGAACTAAGTCAGGCCTGAGTGGTTGTGGAGCAGAGGAGGAGGTGATCCCAACCAAACCTTCCAGTCCTTCACACCCCAGTTCGGTGTGCGCAAGCCAAACGAGCACGAAAACTGCTTTAATTTCCGGGTCTCGTTCAGGCCCACCCGTGTTTGTGGGGCACAGTTAAGCCTATTTAGACCAGTCCATCTGCTGCTTCAAACAGGAATCACTTGATCGGTTGCAATTTGCTCCCCCAGACGCTGCAAAACAGCCGTTCCCAGTAAGTTAAGCACACTGGAATCATCCCCATGGGCTCCTGGCGTGTTCCTCCCACAAACTGATCTCCTCTCAAGGCTGAAAGGAGACAGTGTCGCTCCTGCCTCTTGCCACAAGAATATGTAGAAATGTTTTCCTGCAGTCGCAGAGCACGGCGTATGGCACCTATTTTCCTCCAACCTTTCTGGAAAACAGGATTATTCTGATGAAACCTCACTCCAAAGCTCAGCCTAGAGCAGAGCATTAAATTATTCACACGCACAAGATCTCTGATGGTTGAAATCCCACACGTCTCTAACCCTGTAGAAGCTGGAAAGCTTTAGGCAAGAGCTCGTGGAAGGGAGTGATGATACTGAAAATGCGATTTAAAAAAATAAATGATTGTGGTTTTTTATTTTTTAATATTTATTTTGCAGTTTATACCAATGCCAGTGCTTTACGGCGTCTTTCTCTACATGGGGGTGTCGTCGCTAAGAGGAATTCAGGTACAGACCCGATGGGTTCTGGAGGTCCCATCTGACCCCGACAGTCCTGTGATCCTGCGACTGGGAGAGTTCAGTGCTCCAGTTTAGGGCAGCTCAGCATTGGGTTTTTTGGGAACCGGGGAGTTCAGAGCAAAGGGAAGGCAGCTTTGGTCACTGGTGGAAATCCTCGCTGGGGGTTCCATGGTCTGAGAAATGCTCTGAAGAGGGTAACACAGAGTAGTTGCTGGTTTATAGGTGGAACAAAGGGAAAACGGGTGCTGCTGCTAGGAAGAACATAGTGGGACCCAGGATTTCTCATTGAGGGATCCTGACTACTCCCTCTGCCTCTCAGTGGGGCCAGGAACTTTTCACAGTCCCCAGGTGGCACCTTCTCCCTGTTACTTTGCAGTTCTTCGATCGCTTGAAGCTCTTCTGGATGCCGGCGAAACACCAGCCAGATTTCATCTACCTGCGGCACGTCCCCTTGCGGAAGGTGCATTTCTTCACCATGATCCAGCTGATCTGCCTCGTCCTGCTCTGGGCCATCAAGGTGTCCCGTGCTGCCATCATCTTCCCCATGATGGTAAGAGCCGGTGCATCGGGTAGCGTTGGAGGGAGATGGAGCATCATCCCTGGCCTCACTGCAGCTTCCCTCTTCTGTACGAAGGTTTTGGCTCTCGTTTTTGTCCGGAAAGTGATGGATTTCTGCTTCTCCAAGCGAGAGCTCAGCTTTCTGGATGACCTCATGCCAGAAAGCAAGAAGAAGAAGTTGGACGATGCCAAAAATGAAGCCAAAGAAGAAGAGGTAAAGCTTGCTGGGCACCGGGGAGAGGGCATCTCCCTTGGGCTGTGAGCTTTGCCCGGTTCCACACAGCTCATCTTTAAACATTGGGGGAAGATCAGAACTAAATTGAAACAGGTCCTAATGGCCTGGAACCCCCACTGTGACCTTTTCTCCTCAATTAGCAGTGAGCTGAACACTTGAACAGAGGTATAATTTTTTAAATGAGTCCTATAATAAAGATTGGTGGTGCTGGTATTATGATTATTATTGAAAGTATGCTCATAATAGTGTTTTTAATCCCCCCAAACTATTTTGGGGTGAAAGGTCTTTACCATGATGGCACTAACAGCTAAAGCTGCCACCAGTCAGGAGGAGAGGGCAGCCCACAGTGGTTTTTACTGGGTGATTAGTTTAGTTCATCTCCCCTTTGATGAGAGGTGGAGAACTTGATTTGTCCCTTTCACATCAGGAGTCCCAGAAGATGATGGAAGCTGCTGCTGCAAATTCAGTTCAGCTGAAACTGGGCAAGACCAACGACTTGGATACCCCAAAGCAAAGCAACGACAGGTAAAGCTCCGCCCCGCCCCCCCCCCCATGCAGGACCCCTGGCAAGATTCCTTTGAAGGTGTTGGGTGCAGTTTTGTCCCCTTGTGTCTCTACTGGGTGTCCCTGAGAAACCAACAGTAGGAAAATGGAATCCAAGGGCAGGGCTGGAGGAGGTGATCGTGGGGCTCTGGCCCCAAGCAGAACCCGCATTTGATCCCCAAAACTTGCCCCGTCGGTGACTTTAGGGTAGCCAGAGATCCTCACACTGAAAAATGAGGAGTTGTAGGCAGGATCTCCGCCAGCAGCAGCTTAGGAACCCTCTCCAGGGCTCCACAAACTCCTCATCCAGCAAAACCTCCCATGCTTGTGCTGAGCTGTGCTTCCCCATCCCTCTTGCTGATGCTGATGTGCTTGGGGCTGCAGTTCCCATCCTCACGGATCCGAAATGTCTCCCTGCAGGTCCGACCCTTCGGAGATCAATATCTCGGACGAGATGTCCAAAACCACCGTGTGGAAGACTCTCACTATGAACACAGAAACAGTCTGAATCCAGCGAAGGGAGAAGGTAAAGGGTTACATGTGAGCAGGACCGTGCTGCTCCGGTTTTCCTGGGCTGAGGACGGTGGCCTTCAACCAGCTCCTCTCTGCCAGGATGGGGCTGAATCAGCAGCAGCCAGCACCACTGCCACTGACGATGCTCTCTTTTATTTCTCTCCCCCCTCTCCAGTTTTCCTGTTTAGGAACCTTGACTTTGGAAGGAGAGGAGTGAGGATGTGACTCAGGGATGTGCCAACGCAGACACGGGGAGAAACTGCTTTTATTATGATTTTTTCTTTCCAGTTGGAGGATTCCCATGAAAGCCATGCAGCTGTTTTCAGTTATCCTTGGTGTGCTTCAGGCATTCAGTATCTCTAGACCAGCAGACTGAGGTGCACATCACAGTCAGTGGGAGTTCGGTGTTGTTCAGCCTCCGTGTGTACGTGCGTGTGTTGTCGCGGTTTCGTAGTGGTAGAGTGACCGCTACCGCTTTATCGTTCAGTGCTATTTTTTAATATCTAATTCCTCCTCTCCCTTCTCTTTTTAGTTGGTTTTTTTGGGTTTTTTTCCAAATATAAACTTTGAATGTACAAAATAATTTTCTGTTATATTTGATGCATTCTCCTTTTTCTTCTTTATTAACATCTGGTTTGGGGTCCAGGCTTTCGTTCGCTCTTGTGTCCCTTACTGGGACAAGAGGGATGTCCTCCATGGCAGGGCAGCCCAAGGAGCATCCCACCAGCTGGGATAAAGCCAGGGGAAAAGTGTTTGCTCTCTGTCCTCCAGTTCTACAGCACTTTGTTTGTTGGGGTTTTTTGGCTTTGGCTCTGCCATCAGCCTGGAAGCTGCAAAAGTCAGAAAAGCCGCTGCCTTGTCCCTTGGCTGCAAACTGGATGTGAGGGAGAACTTCAGACTGAGCACTGGGAATGCACTGTATGGGTTTGGGAGTGGCCAGGTGAGACCTGGGGCTCTGCGGTGTCCCTGTTGTTCCTCCACTTTCCTTCTTTTTACCTCCCTGGGACTCTCTGTAGGTTGTTTTTTGTCGCCCCTGTCCTTGCAGAGTCTTGCCCTGTGGGATGAGCTAGGAGGAATGTGGAAACATCTTGTGCAGAGATGGTTCTTGGACTCCCTTCACATTTTGGGGGGGCGTTGGGCTGCAGGGTCACCCCAGGCATGTGTGGTAGACTCAGGTGGTCATGGAGCCCAGGGGTCTGCCCAGAGAGAGGGTGGGTGCCCCGTCCCTGGGGGTGTTCAAGGCCAGGTTGGCTGGGGCCCTGGGCAACCTTGTGTAGCTCCAGGCCTGGAGGTTGGTGTCCCTGCCTGTGGCAGGGGGCTGGAGCGCTGTGACCCTTGGGGTCAGAGAACCTGGTGCAGAGCTGAGCGGTTGTGGTGCTGCTCCTGTTGCTGCCCTGTCCCTAAATGAAATTATTTGGCTTTTACAGAGGACAAGGGTTTGTTTTTTCCCCCCTTTTGTTTTTCCTCTATGCCAAAGGAGAGCACGGGGCTGGACTCCGCATCCTCCTGCCAGGAGCCAGAGCCAGAGCCTGGGATTGTTTTCCACACGTGCCTGGCATCTCTTCAGCATGGAAAGAAAGAAACCCACCCCGGAAGGAAAGAGGGGGGCTGGGCCCAGCTCTGCGGGGATCTGCAGCTCCCTTGGCCTTGGGGAGGGCTGCAAAACTTTGGCAGCTGCCTTGGCAATTCCTTATTTCAACAGCAATCCAGGCTTCCTCAGCGTGCCGGCTTCTCCGGGTGGAGCTTCAGGTTTGCTGCTTACAGGGCTAGAAGCTGTTCCTGATTGTAACTTTATTTATTATTTTTTTAATTAAATGGAAGCCAAGGTCTTGCTTAATAATGTGACTCTGGGCCAGCTAAATGGTGCTTGTGACCCCCCCCAGCCCAGCTGTGAGACCCAGCGATCCGGCTGCCTGTCCCCTCGATACATCAGAAACCCAGGGGGTGGCTCCTTATTTTGGGAGGATTTAATGTTTCCCTGTGTGGGGGGGTTGGGAGGGACAAAACCCCTCTCAAAGGTGTTCCCGGAATCCCTGTAGGAGTTAAGAACCCATCCTTGAAGTGACCCACGCTGCCTCAGTCGGCAGCAGACCCCCTTTGCATCGGTACAGGATGGGTGACGGGTGTTCTCATCTTCGGTGCCTTAAAACAGCTCCCCAGATCTCCCATGGGCCCCTGCAAAAGAAGTTTCCTAACCTGTAAGTGTGTGGGAATCCCTAAGGGGGGGGTGGGAAGATGTAAAAAGGTAAGAAATAAGGTGCTGGCACATTTTTTGTTATTATTTTATTCCCCCCCCTCCCCCCTGTGCTACATTTAGAAATAGAGAAATTATTTTTGGTTTGGAGATGCTGAAATATATTTATTTTATTGTAAGAGATGCTCTAGTTTGGAAACGCTCTGCCTTGTAAATAAAACTGGGGGGGGTTGGGGTGGGAGGGGGAAATCCATCCAGCGAGTCTGTGTTACCACTTTGAATCCTGGTGTGTTTGGGGTTGTGGGGTTTTTTTTTGGTGGGGTTTTTTTTTTATGCTTCCATTGATTTGGGGTCCGTTCTGTGAAACTCAAATATCCTAAATCCGTGTCGCTGTCCCGTGGGTCCCATCGTGGAGGTGTTGGCTGGTGGGTTCCCCCCAGCCGTGTCTGCCTTTGGTTTTTCTTTTCCCTCCTGTTGCCCGTTGGACGTAATGGGAGAATAATCCAATAAAAGTCTCGTGTGTCTCACTGTGCCGCTCCCGAGTCTTTTAAAGGGTGGAGAGGAGTCAGGGGCATCTTAGGAGCTCTTTAAGCAGGGTTTGGAGGCGAGGGGAGAGTGGGCAAGTGCTGATTTGGGGGCAGTCCGATCTCCCTGGGACTTGGGTTCAGGAACCAACTCGTTGGGGGAGGATTTGAAATGAGTTCATTTGGGATTTTTAAAAAATTGTTGCTACTATTTTATTTTTTAAATGGAATTTATTTCTTTCTCCATGCAAGGAATGAGCCCTGCGTTGCAGGAGGGAAAGGGACACATCCCACATATCCCTTCTGCCAGAGCAGGGGGTGCACAGGGGGGGTTCAGAAACGGAGAGCAGGGTGATGAAGGTGCTGGGGCACACAAGGAGTCACCCCATCCCCAGGGAGCTGTTCCTTCTCCTGCCTTTTTGCATATTTTTCTTCCTTTTGGACCATTTACAATACAATTAATTAGTGTTAAATGCAATGAGGTTCTAGTTATCTTTCACATATATATATTAATTTTAAAATTTATTTTGAAATCCCCTCTGGCACCAGTCTGTGGGGTTGGGCAGGTGCATCCTGATCACCCTATTGTCTAAAAATCAAGAAATTTAGAGAAAAATGGGGCACCTGAGCTAAACTGGGGATCAGTGCCTCGAAACCCCCCGGGACCAGCGGCACGCAGGATCCCAATAGGATGCTTGGAAGTGTTGGAGACCAGCTGCTGAATTTAGCAAAGGTTTTATTAGGATGTAGGGAAAGCCATGGGGCTGCAGAGCTGTGGGACCCGTTACAGAGGAAAAGAAGCCAAAAAATCCAGGTTTGGAGGGAAGGCTGATCCACAGGGGCAAATTTTAGGAGGCGGTAACTGGGAAACACCAGATGGGTTGATGTGGCTGCATGTGATGGGTGAATCTGTCCTGTGGAACGTCCGGAGGCTGCCAGCAGTGGAGGGGTCCCACATCCCCAGGCTGGTGCTGCTGGAAAGCTGATGGTGCCATTTAATTGTACCTTAAAAAGGAAACAAACACCAAACAGATTCATGGACTTGAAACTCCCCCTAAAACCAGTTTAGGAGCTTTGAAACAGCTGCAGAGGACCGAATACTTTGCTTTGAGGAGACCAAAACATGAACTATCCCCATAAAGGCAAATGATCCCACCACCTTCACACAGAGATGAAGTAGAGAACATCTGAACAAAGGACAGCACAAACAAAACAGCCTCTTCCCACCTTAAATGAACATCTCCCCCACCCCCAACAGCTTAATTGTCCTTGTTTTAACTCATTACAGTAAACCCCAGAGCATCCTCATGAGCCAGTGAAGACGAGCAGCAGCGTCAGGCGCAGGAAACCCCACTCCACACCGAGCCCACTGACCTGTGGCCATGTTCTGAAGTTATTACTTGAGTTGTTTTTAATTGGCCATGTTTGCTGTGGGGGATGACTTACATGAGCGGAGGGAATGCGCCCGGGAAGCGGCTGCTGCGGGGCTCCTCCTTCAGGGACCTTTTCGTGGAGCTGCTGAATTATGAGAGAACAAGTGGAGAGGAAACGTCCGACCCTGGAAGTGTCACCAGCTGGGAACAGGAGCTGGTGGCGTGGTGGGGGGTTGTTTCCCAGCACAGTCCCATTGCCCTCTCCCCTTTCTACCTGTAGCGCTTGGTGTTGATAAGCCAGTGCACAAAGTCCTTGGCCTTCATCCTGTCCAGGTATCGGGTGAAGTCACTGGTGAAGGTGCCTTCTGAGTGTCGCTTGATGTTGGACGCGAAGCTTTGGGCGCTTTGGGCTTCATACGACTGCCATCTGCTTGGGAGAGGGATGGGGGAAGGAAAGGGGGTTTAATGCATGTTGTGGCATCCCTGGAGGGATGCTGTGCACCAGAAAGCACTTTCCTGTGTGGAGTATCCTCCAAAAAAGCTCAAATAATAGACAAGTACAGTTTTCAGTTTCAGGGAGATCTGCCAAGCCAGCCAGGGCTGTTCCTGACCTGATTTATCTGGGGTGTCCTATCCCATATTACTTGCCCTACACCGTGCTTGGCTCTGGTGCGTTCATGGTTCCACCCTGGTCCCTGCTTGCTGCTCCTGGGATGGAGCATGCTGATGACCCAAGGTTTAAATCAACCTTCTCCAGATCCAGGATGGAGACCTGAGGTTGGGGTGTCCCCCCTGCTTTCAAATTCACCCACACAGAAGGGTGTTTCCTCCCATGCAGCCACCAGCACCGAGCCCAAAGCATTGCCCTGTCCCGGCTCTGCCCCACTGCATCCCCATGCAGACCCTGTTTCTGGTCTGACACAGCTGTGAAATCGCTGGTGGGGTGGGACAGGGGGTGGTGAGGAGCCAGGAGGGAGCTTGTTGGGATAAATGCAAAATAAACAGGCACATCGCAGTAGCCCCCGGAGCCCGCAGCAATGGCAATGGCGAGGGCTGAGCTGCTCCCACAGCCCCTGCCCGTGCCAGCCATCTCCCCAGAGCAGCTCCACCAACCTGCCTGTGTCATCCAAGTCCTCAGGACTCATCTGCCACCCTGCTGGGATCAGCATGGCAAACACCAGCCCGGAGAGGTACAGCCACCACACGGTCTGCATCCGTCTTTCTGGAGAAAGCAGAAATCGAGATTAAGATACCCAGGGCTGGAACTGGAGTCGATCCCCCCAGCCCAGACAGGGTGGCACCGGACAGACCCCGTGGGATACAATCTCCTCCCCGGGGTCTCTTGGCAGCACTTTCATGGGTGCTTATCAAAATCGCATCCTTATCATTACCAGTCGGCACAGCGGCTGCTGCTCAGGCTGCAGGAACAGTTTTGTGTAACATAAAGATATAATTAATCACAATAAACTATAGCATGAGCCTCCCCCCTTCCGTCTAGGAGCAGAGCTTCTGTCTAGGAGCAGTGTTTCTGTCTAGGAGCTGTATTTCTGCCTCGAGCTCATCACCAGAGTGCTGGAGAACTTTCCCGACCATTAGCTGCTCAGAAAAGCAGCTCCCAGACGAGCTGATTAATTTGAGTTTTACATTTTTCATCTCTGCCGGATGCTTCAGCAGTTCAGGGAGGAAAATACCACCCCCCTTACCCCTTCGTTGCTGAAAATTAGACTTATGTTTGCCTGCTACTCTGGTTTGATTTCTTCACCGATGGGTAGCAAAGGCGGCAGGAAAAGGCACTTACCTTCTGCAGAGACACCCGCTCCCCTCCAAGCCAGATCCTGTTTTCCTCCTCCAAGCAGGTTGTGGCCAAACTCTTCTCCTTCCTGGTGCTTTTAAGCTCGTTAGCAGGATGCTGAAAGCTGACAGGGGTAGGTCATCCCTGCTCCTGTTTTTAGTTGGACGGGTCATTATGAATCATTACAGGATTTTTTAAGTGGGGCTGTTGCAAAAAAACACAGTTGTTGCTGAATCTTCCAGCTGATGCCTTCAGCAAGGTGGGTTTTGGGGGGTTTTTGTGTGTTTTGTTTTGTGCTGTTTCTTTTACCTTTTCTATTTATTCCATCTGGACCAAGTGGTGACCTGTTGGTTTCCTCCTCTCGGGTGAGATGTCCCCTTATTGCCACTGTGCATCTCACACGGTGAAATGATCCCTCTGCCCATGGGGCTGCCCTCTCAGACACCTTCAGTTTGAGTTAAAAACACAGAGAATAAAGGAAGAGCAAAAATGCAAAGGAAGCCTCTGCGTGCCCAAGCACTGGCTGCTGCTCTGCACAGTGTGAAATTTGGGTGGCAGCTGGTCAGCTGGGCTGACCCCACTCTTGATCCAAGCCTGGTTCTGTCCCTCAGGCCAGATCTGAACTTGGGGGCATCCGACCTTACTCCTTGGATTTGGGGATGACCGGGGGTGGCTGCGGGCTGGCACATTGTGTGGGATGTCCAGGCTCAGCCCAGGAGCTAGAGGAATATCCAGGACGCATCAGGCCAGTTTTTTGGGGGTGTCTCCTGGGAACTGAGCGCATTTTTCTTTTAAAAATCCCCAAGTCCAGTGATGGAAAAAAGTCTTGAGAAGAGCAAAACTGAGGGTGGCCCTAAAGAACCTCATCATCCCTGAGGGGCAGGGTGCTGACAGCTCCGGGCAGGCATGGAGCAAAGCCCTCATCTCCCTGGAGATGCTGAGAGGTCAGATGAGCTTCTGAGGGCTGCTCATTTGCAGGATTGATGGCCGTGTTGAGATGCTTGGAGAACTCTTGGCTAAGAAGCTCTATGGTTCACTGCTCGTTGGGGGAGAAGTGTGCCCCTGTCACAGGGTCACGGGCAATGGGCACAGAAAGGCGAGTCTCGGGGAGCTGGGCCTCGGCCTCGTCTCTCCCTCACCCAACACCAGCCAGCAGAAGAGACAAGGGCTCCAAGTCCTGATTTCTCTGCCACTTGCTGTCCTCTCCTCCTGGGACCTTTCTTCCTGCAGTTGGGTAATTATTATTATTCTACCAAAGAGATTTCTGTAATTATTGTCACTGTCAAGGTACGGCTGGTGTTCAGGGACGCTCATCTTGAAAAGCCTTTTAATTAGGGCCAACAATGGCCTTGTGAGAAACCCTGACATCAGAGGGGGAAGGGAGGAGATTAATTAGCTCAACCTCTGGAGGAGAGGTCCAGATCTCCTACCCATCGCTTGGATGAGATATTTATTAACACCACCAAATTAGCTCACCCCCCTGTCCTGGGAAGGCTCTCTGCTCAGCAGGGGGCTCAGGAGAAGGCAGATTCAGCTCAGCCAGAGCAGTGTCATGTCGTGATGCTTCCCAGTTTTCCCAGTTGTGGCTCCCAGTGTCAGACAGGGTGTGAGAAACGTCCCACCAGACCCTTTCTCCACCGTCCATGGGTGATTCTCACTGTCCTGTTGGGATGTGATGGGCTCCACTTCCCAAGAGTCCTCTGTGGTCTTTCACTTTGCACCTGGGTTGGGATGCTGGTGGGTCTCCCACCCTGGGGACAGCACTGTGGGGACATGGAGCATGTTTTAATATGCACACACAGAGCTGGATTTTGTCCCACTTTTTAGGGCTTGGAGAGGTTTCGTGGACAGCAGGTGGCAGCCTTCCTCTGCCCATCCTTCCTCCACCTCGCAGCCTCCTCCTCATTGCTCTGCATCTCCCAAAACATGGGGTCTGTCCCTGCAAGGGCAGAAGCGATGTTATGTCCCTCTCTGCAGGGGTGGAAGACCCCAGGGTGGGGGATTCTGTCAGTGGCAGCATGTTGATGTTACAGCCCAGCTGGGTTCAAGTTCTTGCCCTGTGTGCATCTTTGGAGAAACACCTTTGAGGACACATGAACATCCTGTGCTGATGGAGCATGGACCAAAGAAGTTGAGAAGGCAAAACTGCACTGCAGTCCATGTCCACCGACCCTTAGATAACCCCATCCAGCCCTTGCCTTAGGTGCTCCGGCACTGGCTGTGTGGGCGACCTGCCCACCTCTACCAGCCTTGGTCGCTGCACATGTGGGGAGAGGCAAGAGGAACCAGGCTACTCTGATGGGGATGGTGGGACATGGCCTTGCTGGACTGGAAACAAGGGGAGTTCATACTTAAGCCTGCTCTCAGATTATAGCACGGACCTCCTGAGCTTCACTCTGCTGCCAGCTGGCTCAATTTCCCTGTCTGGCAGCTTTGATGCCTCAGTGTCTCCATGCAACAGCCTGAAGGCAACCACAGAGTCATCTTAGATACATCAAACAGCTCCAGTAGCTGCAGGTGCAGTCAAACCAAGGGATGGTTAATTCTGGAGGGATTTACAGCAAGCAAGGAGGAATAAACACTTTGCCTTCACCTCCTTGGATCCTCCGCAAGGAGACCTTCCTTCTGCACAGGAATGTAGCTTGGATCCAACCCAGCACAAAGAAGACCAGGGATACAAAACCCTCTCTCTGTCCCCCCTCCAAAACCACAGTTCAGAGCCTGATGCCCCAGGGATCAGCGCTCCCCACTCTTGTTTCCCCACGGCTGAAGGTGCTTGTGCTCCTCCTGCTCCCCCACAACCAGAGGCAATGTCATACCTGTGTGTCAGAGCGTGCTGCCTCCTGGCAGTGGCTGCTGCCAAGGCAGAACTGGGCAAAGAAAGACCTTCTCAGGTCAGTGGTTTGCCCTGAAACACCTTCGGGGTGACACTGAGTGCACAGTTTCAGTTTCAGCATCTTTTGGGCTTTTTTTTCCCCTGTGTTTTGCTTTACAGGTGTTCTGCAAGAGCCAAGGGAGGACCAGTAGAGAGAGAGTCTGTGAGAGGGAAGTATTTTGGCAGCTCTGGAGGGATGTGGATTATTTTCATGCCTCCATTCCCCTTTGTGCATTTTTTTGGGGACAGAAGACAGTATCTGCTTTTGATGCCACAGAGGGCAATGCTTCCCACACAGGAAACCTGGCTGGGAGCCTGGAGAAGTGGAGCAGGTTTCATTAATGGATGGTTGGATGATAAACCAGCTTGGACCTGCACTGGACTGGGAGATGTGATGGGGAATGGCAGGCAAGTGCACCAGAGCCAGGCACAGGGCACTGGTGGTTGATACTGGGGCTCTGGGTAGAGGCTCTGTCCTTGCACCTGGGGTAACTGGGGCATTTTCACCTCCTTTGGCCAAAACCCAGCAATCAGCCTCAGCAGGTGGAGCAGGATGTGGGACACCTGGCCGAGCCCTCGTTGCCTACAAAGCCTGATGCTCAGCCCCACCACCTCTCCTGCTCCCTGGTCTTTCCTGGCTGCCTCTTGCTCTTGGTGTGATGCTCAGCAATGGAAGGTGGGTGCTTCCTGTGAGCTTTTGCAGGAGAGTGGCTGCAGTGAGCTGTGCCAGCTGCTCTCTGCTGGGTTTTGAGTCAAGCTGTGGGTGCGCTGAGCCCTTGGGGCACCCTGGCCCTGTACCAAGCCATTGCTGGCTTGTGCTGGGGAGCTGGAACTGGGGCAGCTCTGGGCAAGTGAAGCTGTGGGGAGCTCCTGGGGTGATCCCCATGGGGTTGAGTGTCTGTGGGATGGTTTGGCTCAGCTCCTTGTGGGTTGTGTGCCCCCAGGCTGCCAAAACCCTGATTTAGGGTTAGAGTGGGTTAGGGTTTTTAAATTGCCCTTCTTCATTTGAGGCACAGAGAGATGGTGGTTGATACTTCATTTCCATAAAGCACCCCCTTGGCTTTAAAATGTGGAAAGCAGTGTGATGCTTCTTTTTCACCTGCCTCTTCTTTGTGTCTGTAGCACTAAGAAAAAATCTTATGGGCCCAAATGAGACAAGTTACCCTTGTGCACTGGCTACAAGTCCTTGGTGGAGTCTGGAGCAAGCGTGGCAGAGGTTTTCATTTCACCCTCTTGATTTCTACGGGCCCTTAGCAGGTTTGTGTGTGATTAAATAACCCCTTGATGCTTTAGCTTTGCAAAAAAATCCCCTACCAGAGACTGTTCGGTTTGGCAGCGCTGGTTGGTAACCAGCTGATGAAACCTGATTGTGCCATAAATCAAAACGTCTTTGCATTCAACTGCAACAATTAATCCTGGGTGTGTTGGTGCAATTAGATGACAAATTATGCCTCAAGATTCACTTGCTTGTTTATATAGAGAAGCTGCGTTTGCTCAGCCAGGGATGTTTGGCTGCGGTTTTCCATTTACCCCGGGGATGTCAAATGATGAACGTGGGGACTTGCACCCTGCTGCAGCTGCAGGATCGGGACCTTTTGCTCTGGGCTCCTTCTCCCGGCGATCGAAGGCTTGTCTGCCTGCTTGCACTGATGGCTTTCAGGAGAGTAGAGCTGTCTGAGCCCTCCTTTCTCTACTTGTGCAGGATTTGTTCTCTGCAGTGCTCCAGCCGTGCTCAGGAGGAGCTGATTCTCCGCAGGCTGGGGCAGGGGTTGCCTTCAGGCTTGCAGCTTCCATTCCCAGGTGCCAAAGCTCCTCGTGGCTGTGGGTGTCTGTTTTGACCCCTCTCATCTAGTTTTGAGGTTGTAGGGCTGGTGAAATAGCCACGACACAAGCTGGAAGCCCTGCAGCTGCACAGCAGATCCTGGAGCCAGGTGATGTCCCATTTACAGATGGGCTTGGGGCACACATCAGAGTGGGGGATGTGCTCTGTGGTGGGGAAGAGCCCTAAAAGAAGGGTAGATGTGGTGCTGAGGGACGTGGTTTAGTAGTGCATGGTAGGTCAGGGTGGTGGTTGGACTTGTGGCTCTAAAGGGTCCCTTCCAACCAAGACAATTCTATGGACTGCTGACAATCTGGGGTGGCTGCTGGAGCACAGGTGTGTTCTTCAGATGTGTTGCTGCTTCCACAAATGCAACGAGTATTTGGGGGTGGAACGGTGCAGAAGGGATGGGTAGAGCCAAGCACCATCTCCCCTTAGCAGAGGGATGCTGCCTGCAGAGGGGCAGAGCTGAGCTCTGCTGGTTAATGACATTCAGCTGCGGCTTCAGCTCAAAGCCCACAGAGAAATCCCAGTGCAGATGGCACGGCAAAGCTCCAGGGCGAAGCTGTGTAGATAAAGCCTGTTACTATCACTAGTGTGTGTTTACACACTCACATGAAAGCTCCATCCTCTGATTAACTGCTTTTTTTATGGGATTTCTTTGCGAAACACCCATGGATGTTGTTTTATCTGGTTGGAACAAAATAAACTGATAGTGTTTTATATCCCTTTCCCTCACGGTGGTGACTGGCACTGATAATGGCTGTTGCAATTCTACGGACTCTGATCTCTAAATGGGGGGCAATGGGTCGCAATGGGAAAGCAATTGGCTGTTTGGATAACTAGAGTTAAAAACAAGGATTTTTTTTTTTTTTAAGAGTGAGGAAAGGGCTCACTTTCTCTAGCAGATCCAGCTTGGTCAGGAAAATAAATCCAGCTCCTGGGAAGAGGTGAAAAAGACTTTATTTCTCTTCATTTTTTGGCTTTTCTTTAAAAAGGCACATTGTGTAGGATGCTTTTTCATCCATTTTTTTCCAGGCAGCACAAGAGGGCATTATATCAACCTGCAGCTGCACCTTGCTTGTGGGCAAAAGAGCTCTCACTATCTTGCCAAACAGGATTAATGTCAAGCTGGCAGAGAATGGCCTCCTGGAGGACACATGCCAGGGGATTTGTTTTATTTTGTTGGCTAGTGGTTGTTTTTCAGGGGTTGTTTCTGAGCTGAACTGGTTCCCTGGTCTCATGCCGAGTCCTGTGGTGTTGCTGTGTGTGAAGGGTCCTTGAGGACTCGTCTTCCCTCACTCCTGTGCGTCCTGATGCTGCTCAGCAGCGATGAGGTTGGGGACCTCTTGTTTTGGAGTAAACCACTCAAATCCTGAGTGTGCATCTCTCGGGTGGGAGCTCGGACAGTTCAGTGGTGTCTGCTGGGCTGGGGCTTAACAAAGCTGTGTTTAATCCCCTCCTTGTTTGCTAAACCCTTGCATCCTCCTTGCTCTCAGCAGTTGTGCCTGGGAAACCCTCCTGGCTCCGGAGCTGACCTTTCCCAACAAAGCACCTTTGTCTCACAGACCTTGGGGCTGCGGGGTTGCTTTTTTATATATTCCCTTCTTTACTTATTGCTCTTTTTTTTTTATTGACAGCACCACCCAGCAGCACAAGGATCCATTATATCAGCTGCTGCTGGACTTTGCTCATTTGCAGGAGGGTGATTAAGAACAAACGGGTGATGTCGGGCTGCATCCTGGAAAGCAGAGCCCAAACGTTTGAGCAAGAGGAAACTTGGCAGCTGAAAGGCAGCCCTGATCCAGGCAGCACTGAGCCTGCGGCCCCCACGTGCTGGGGAAGGAGGGAACCTTGTTTTGTGGCTGATCTTTGGGGGAGAGTGGGTGGAAGAAAGAGTGGGGTGGGTTTTCTTCCCCCCCTCTTGAGGTGGACCTGTTCTGGTGAGGATTTTCCTGGTCTTGTGTCTGTGTTCCATGGAGCATCCCAGAAGAGGGCAGCAAGAGATGCCATGGGCAGCTGTGGCTCTCCCATGAGTGCTGCTCCAGAGCACCCATGCTTGGTGCCAGGGTAGGATGACCCCTGTCCTCTTTGAGTCCCTTGCCTTGGGGCATCTGCTCGTAACTTCTAACTCTGCTGGGCTTTAAAGAAGTGGTTTTGGGGCTGTAGGAGGGTGTTGAGGTGGGAACAGAGACACCATGTAGATCTGCTCTTGCCCTCTCTGGGCATCATCTGCCCTTCTCTCTAATGGCATGCTTTATTTGGGGGCAAAACTCATCCTGTATTTCCATGTATTAGAGTTTACTGCATCTGGGTCTTGGTGCGCTGCAGCGATGCTGAAGCAAGGACCAAGCAGGATGCCAGTGGTTTCATGCTTATGTGAGCACAGCAGCTTGTCCAAGGTGGGGATGCTCATTGTGTTCAAGCCCATATTGTGTAGGGTACAAGCCAGTGAGCAAAATATGAATTACAGCAGCTGATCTTCAGGTGGAGGCTCCATTACCTGGCCAGGGTGATGCCTTTCGACAACAGGAAGGGTGGCTGTTGGCCCTCAATGGCTGTGTGAGCTGTTTCCTGCCTCGTAACGATTTGGTACCGTGGTGGCAATAGGCTGAGCAGAAGCTGAGTAGGAGGGGAAAGACTTGGTGCCTATGCTCACAAGGAGGTGGGTGCTGGCACGGTCTGTGCCGTGACTAATGCCAACACCCATGCCAGCCTCTCGTGTCTCTGTGTGGAGGCCTCTCCTCTGTCAGCAGCGTTTCTGCCCATCAGCCCTGGATGATGCCCTGGGAACCTCTTTATTTTCAGGCTTTGCACATCTCTGTGTGATCTGGGGATGTGCAGTGGGAGAACATCTCTAGGGTGCTTTCTTTGTGGCTCACATTGCTCCAGAGCTGGTACCTGAACCAGAGAATCTTTAAGGCTGAGAGACCCCTCTAAGATCAAGGCCAACCATCTGCCCTACACCATATCAGTGCCTGGGACTCTCTAGCAAAGTGGTGGAAAAGCTCCTGGAAGGAGGGGGAGGTCGCTGCCTGTGTTGGTTCAGCTTTCTGGGGATGGTTCATGCCCTGTGGTCCCAAATTGTGGAGAACTATTGCCTCTCACTTGGGGCAGAGGGAGGAGGGGCTGACCCTTTGCAAGGGATTGAAGCGAAGAGGAACCTGCAACCTGTTAAAAATCTTTAACTGAGGTACTGCTGCTGGGTCCTGCTTCTCCTCAAGGACCCAGTTCCTGCCCTTGTCCCAGCAAGCTTGTGTTTTGGGGATACTAAAGGATACACAGAGCTCCTAGGGACTTCCCTTAAACAGACTGAAAGCCCTTTGATGTGTAAAAAGGGATGAAGTTTCTGGATTGTTAAAGCATGTGAAAATATTTGGGATTTTCCTCCCTGCTAGGGAAAGAAACCCCAAAGTTTTTGAAGCTGTGCAGTAATTACACTCTGATGGCAAAGATACTCAAGAATGAGAAACAGGCTGGGATATCCTCTTAGAGCAAAGGAACTAGGCATGTTTGGGAAAGAACTGCATCCCTTCCCCTTAATTACAGTGAAGATGTATGATGATGGTATGGTTTGGTGTAAGAGCTTTGCCTGGTGATACAGGTGAAATGGGGGTGAAAACCCCTCGAAACTCAGTGATGCAAAGCCCTGAAGCAGTTTACTTTTATAAGCAAAGTGGTGCTGGATCAGTATGGCCATGGGCAGCAGCGTGGGTGGTGCAGGGGATGGAGGTGTGCTGGGAGCCTGCTCCTGAAAGGAAACTCCTGTTTTGGGAGAGAAGCTGAGAAAAATGAGCGTGGTGGAACTGTGACAGTGGCTGGCTCTTTCTGCTCATAGTGTTGAAAGGCTGGTGGTCAGTCAATGATCCTGTTAAAAATGAGGCAGACAAAGCTTGAAAGCTTAAAAATATATATACATAAATAGTTCTGTTTGGTTTTAAGCAGTGCTGATGGAGTTTCTGGGCAGGTGAGAACAGGCAGGAGGACCTCAGGGTTTCCCAGCCATGAGCTGGGCTCAGCCCTGCGCCCGGCCCAGCGAAGGTCATGGTGCTTGTAGGATGCCAGGGCTCTGTGCAGGCTAAATGTGACCTCTCTTCCTGGATGAGGTGTGAAGCCAACTGGAGAGAGGCCAGGTGGAGAAGGAGCACTGGGGCTGGTGCTGAGCACCAGACCTCTGCACTGCAGAGGGTTGCTGCTGGCTTGACTGGCAGCTCACCAGGCTCCAGCCAGCATTTACCCCGTGTTTTAGGGTCTGTCCCTGCCTGTGTGCTGGAGAGGGGTGTTAGATGATTGTCCCACCTCCCACTGACCCCAGCCCTGCACGGGGCCATCCTGCCCCGGTTTTCCAGCCAGGTGCTGGATGCTTTTTGTGCTGACGCAAAGCTGCTGCCGCAGGATCCTCTGATTCATCCCCACGGAGGGCTCACACCCAGGCTGGGTTTCTTCTCCTGGTTGTTGATCACAGCGGTGGTGCTGGCGTGGGCTGGGCCCCTCTGGTGTGCTGCAGCGACCCCCAGTCCACACTGCACTCAACTCTTCTGTTGAGAACTGGGGTGGGGGGAGGAAGGCAATGGAAAATGAGGGGTAAGGGTCTGCTGTGACCCAGGATCATGCAGTGGCACAGCCTGAGTCGCAAACCTACTGTGGCATGCTGAAATGGGTGATGCTGTCAATGTCCACTGGCACTGCCAGGCAAGGGGATGTAACTTGCTTGGGATGGAGCCACATCCAGCATCGGAGAGCTCCAGACAAACATCTCCCACTTCCTTGGGGGCCTCTGCTCAGCAGGATCCTCATCTTTGCAGCAAAGAGAGAGCAGAGTGGGTGCGGGTGGGAGGGAGGGTTGGGATGGTGGCAGCACGCAGTGTCTCCATGCCCGTGTTGGGAGTGAGGTGCTTTGGCAGAAGGTTGTGGCAGAACTGGAAGAGCAGGGCTACAGCAGAAGGTCAGGGTGAAGGTGTGGGTTTGGCACCCAGCGAGGGGGCTGGGAAGCGTTGTGGGTCAGTTTTTGAGGGCACCTGGGGAGCCGTCTGGGAGAACTGGTATGGCAGAAAGTGCCTGAGTCAAGCCAGCAAAGCATGTGAAGGAGGACTGCTGCTGGCTCCTCCCGGCTCCTGGCAGCCTCAGATGGGCTTCAAACCACCCTGGACCTGGCACCCTGCGCTTGCCCCACGCCAATACTAGTGCCCACTTCACAGGTTGAATGACTCCCAGACCCCCTGCTCGTGATGCTGCTGCCACAGCACCCACGGTCCGAGCATTTGCTCCTGCCCTGGCTCTTTGGGATGACTTTGAATCCATCTCAAACCACTATTTTGCTCCTAAAATTTGATGCATGAATAGATTTGCACCCATGGCTCTTAAAATTTGCTTTATTCACAATAAATAATATCCTATATCACAAAGATCTTGACACACAAAATCCAACAATCACGTTCTCTCTGCAGCGGTGAACAAACAGGACTCACCAGCACCAGCTAAACGCGTGACAGAGCAGCTATGAGCAGTGTGGGCCCTGTGGCAGGGCCAAAGCAGAAAAATCTTGCTGCACCTACCTGCCCAAAGTGGTCATTCTCCTTTGCTGGTACCTCCACAGTGTTCCCATCCATCCGATGTCGGGGGGTGATATCCTACATGTGCTGGAACACGGGGTCTCAGGTGCCAGACTCACACGTGGGAGGGCAGGGATGCAGCTGCACGGGTGTAAAACCCCAGCTGAGATGCTGCCCTGGGCTGAGGCTCCTTTGCTGGGCTCAGCTGGCTGCGGTTAAGCTTAGGCGGTGTTCTAGTGCTCACAGAGAGGGATTATTTACACAGAGGCTGCAATAGTCCTTTAGTCACAGGTGGTCTCAGAGTTACAAGACATTTTGCGTAAGAGTCTACTGTAGCTGGATGTGTTCCTGGCCTGGCTTTGGTGCACACATGAGCCCATGTGTGGGGCTTCCTCCCCTCCTTTTGCTCGGTTAGGTGGTTATTTTCCCAGCTGTTCCTACGGTGGGGTCAGCTCCATAGACTTCTTCCTCTCCTCTCTCTGCTCTTCCCATTCCTCCTCGGACTCATAGGTGCCCTTGATGATGGCAACCCGATCTGACATGTTCATGCAGTAGGGGACGAGGATGTAGAAGTAGAGCAGAGCAGCCAAGCAAGCTCCAAGGATGGGTCCGACCCAGAACACCTAGGAAGCAACAAGGGAGAAGGTGAGGGCACATCTTGGAGGTTGGTGCACCAGGTCCAGCTATTGTGCCAGCATCCCATGCTGCTCCACATCTGGCCCTTGCAGGGATGTCGATGCCCCTCCTGGCAGGCTGAAATCCCTTCTGCCTTTGCTTGACAAAAACTTTGAGCTCTTTATGAGCACAGAGACAGGTGCTGGCAAGGAGGCACAGAGCCTGCTCTGCAAGGCTCTGTCTGATGAGTGGAGAGCCTAAGCTGGGCTTCTCTGGGCTTTACTGACCTCAGAGGATGCCTCAGTGTGCCATTGCATTCGGGGGGTGGGTTACACTTGTCCCCTTGCTGGCTCTGTGCTGTGGGGATAACCTGTTTCCTGTGCATTGAGTGGTACAACCTCCCTCCTTCTCCAACCCCCTTTTACCCTCTCAGGTGTGGGATGGGCTCTGAAAGCCCTGTAATCCCCACAGCAGTTGCTGCCCCCTCCCCTCATTGCCCACACCTGTCCCTGGCAGCCTCCAGCCCACCATGGCATGCTGCTGATGCTCACCCAATGTGCTGGGCTGAACCTCCTCACGATGACCGCGGGCCCGAAGGACCGGGCTGGGTTCATGGAGCAGCCGGTGAAGTAGATCTGTTGGTGTGGAAAGGAGACAGAGTAAGAGACATCGCTTGGCAGATACCACCAACTCTTGGGACCGAAACCATGCCTGGCACTCTCCTGTGGACAGCTAGAGACCCCCCCGTCCCCATGGAGAAGGAGCCCTGGTATGTCCTGTGTTGCCTCTCCCGGTGCAGCTCCACCTGGGATTAACTGCATGAGGGTTTTGGGGAGCCCTGACCTCATGGGAACCTCTTCCCCATCCTTCTGCCTGGACACTCACCCCCACCAAGTGGCCTACAGCAACGGAGAGGCCGATGGAGAGTGCTGGGGAGCCCACGTTGCCGCTCCTCCGGCTGTCAGTGGACGCGAAGATGCAGGCGGCCAGCTGGAAGGTGAGGATGATCTCCACCACGAGGGCCTGGCCTGGGGTCGTGTTGTTGTTCAGCTGTGAACAGCACAGATCGACAATTAATTAACCATCTCGGGGTTTGGCACCACCAGGGTGGCTCTTTGGTGCTTTGCTGGTGGATTTGGGCTGGTGAAGCCGTTCACCCTCCCAGGTCCCCTGCCCATCCCTGGTACCCAAGGTGCTGTTCGAGCTCACTCCTGCTTTCCCCAGAAGGAAGAAATTCTCTTTCTTTCTGCCTAACGCTCTGCAACCCCCAAGCCCCTCCCTTCCCAGGGCTCTCCAGGTTTCCCCATTTGCCCATCTCCACAGCCCCCAGTGCCTTCCCACCACCAATTGTCTCCTTTCCCCGGTGCCTCTTCCCCCTCCTTGCTCTTTGTGAGCTGCTGTATCCTGGCCATTCTCCCCTTCGGAGCAGCTGGTGGGGGTCAGGGGGGAAGAGTGAGGGGTGGGATGAAGGCTGGGGTGTGGTCACGGGGGTAAGAAGAGCTGTGGTTGTGCCATTTCCTCTGTGCAAGCTGCTGGGGACTGTGGGATGGCCTCAACCCTGCAGGGTGTGGGAGAGGCATGGTGACACTGTAGCCTGGGCTTTAGCTAAAGCTGACTGGTTTGGGGTGCAAGAGCGTGAGGGCACAAGGTGCATTGCAGCACCTCCTTCTTGTGATTGAACCCTCTATGAGGTGTTTGCCCTCCTCCAAGGGGTCCAGACCTGGCTGTGGTTGGAGCAGTAGCTCCACCGTTCCTGTTTTGGGTGGTTTGAGGTGTCCTGCTCCTCCCCAGTTATCTCAGAGGGTCCCATTGCCTCCCCTCCTCCTGGAGCAGCCTCTGCCTCTCACAGTTGCTCCTTCAGCTCTTCTTCACTATCTCTCACCATCCACCTCTGCTCCCGGGCTCCACCAGCACCTGGCTCAGGGTGGGTTTCCGCTCCCCCTGCCCATGCCGGTTTGACCAGGCGCTGCTCCCTGCCCTCCCCCTCTGTCCTGGCGTGGCTCCTATCCCAGCACTAATCTCCAGGTGGAGAGGCTTCAGTCAAGAACATCTCAATGGTGTGGGCTGACTCACTCGGGCCCTTAGGATAAAGGAAGCGCTTATTAAAGGAGGATAAAAACATGCCATTCATCACCCCGCACAATAAAGCTGTCATGTCAGTGCTCTGCTGGCTGTGCTGGGGTTTGCTCCTGTCCCTCACGCTGTGCCGAGACCAACCATCCTGATGGATCTGGCTCTCCGGGTTGGTGTTGGCACCGGCCCCTCACTCGCCGGGGAGGGAGAGCCCGTCTGCAGGTAGGGAGCCTTACCGCATTGATGGCCAGGTTGCCACGGGTGTTGACCGGCGTCACGCCGTAGAGGATGCCGGCGCCAGCGATGGCCCCGACCAGCTGGGCGATCACGTAGAAGAGCGTCCGCAGGAAGGAGATCTGGTTCCCCACGAAGAAGGCAATGGTCACGGCCGGGTTGATGTGGGCGCCGCTGATGTGCCCGAAGGCTTGCACCAGCGTGCCGATGGCCAGGCCGAACGCCAGCGAGATCTGGAGGATGCTGGGCAGGGCAGACGGCCACTTCAGGGCTGAGCCGAGGCCGATGAAGACAAAGATGAGCGTGGAGATGAACTCGACGAAGACGGACCGAGCGAAGGCCAGGCTTAGTATTTCCTTCTTCATGGTGGGAGCGGGCAGAGAGCGGCCAGGAAAGAAGAAAGTTCAGGTTTCCCTGGTCTCCGGACTCTTCTGTCTGCACCCGGTTGAAGGGCCATACCTATCTATATATGCAAGAGCAGCAGGGAGCTGTGTTACAAGGCGGTGGGTGGAGCCAGGGAATTAGCCAGCCCTCCCAAATTATCGTGTGAAACTGGAAAAGTTTCCATCTGAAAATAACTTCGGAGCCTCTTGGTGAACCAATGACTCAGAGATTGGTGGCATTTCTTTCTGCTTCCCTCTGCAAACAAAGAGCCCCTATAGGGTGTCTCTGTGGTCGTTAGATAACGCGGTTGCATAACGATGCCGTGCTCCCTCCTCAGCTTTTCCCTTTTACTACCTCTCGCCAGGTGCAGGGGTGTAGTTAGTATTCCTGTCTCCTTGCAGGCTGGAGAGGACTGTACTTCTGTTTGGGAAGCGGTGGCTGGTGTGGAAGAGGAGGAGATCTCCCAGGGTGGGGGTCCCGGTGCGCTGGATTTAAGGGGATGTTGAAATGTACAGTGAAGTTGAGCGCCTGGAGCTGCTCCCAGGCTGTTGGGATGGCTCAACCCCAGGAAGTAAGCTGGCTGCAATCATCTTGTGAGCAGGGCAGGGGTTAGGGGATGCTTTGCTTAGCCAGGGAACCGTAAACAAGCTGGGGATTCCTTGAGGTGCCTGGATGGAGGCTGAATGGGATGGCGTGACTCTGATAGAGGTGATCACTGGGGAGTCTGGCTCTGGACCTCTTTGCTGCATTTCTGCGTGATGTGTGCGTTCTGCTGGTATCTGGGTTGGGGGGGGGTGCTGGCTGCCTGTAGCCAGGGAGGGTGTATCCTGCCCCTGTCATCTCTTTTCTTTTGCTTTTCAAGCTATTGCTCAACGAGGCCAATGATTTTGCTCTGGGGAATGCCAGCATAAAGCCACAGGCTTTGTGTGGACATGGGCCATGTTTGCACATCTCCTTTCATGTTCCCGTGGCACTGCCTTCCATCCTGAATCTGTCCAGCCACAAATCCTTGGCTGGCAGGGAGCAAAGAGGGGAGGCTCCCGGTGCTGTCAACAGGGAGCTGATGGAGGCTGTTTTGGGGCGGGAAAAGGCTCCAGTGACACTTAACAATGAATTCTTGGTTCTCTTATGGTCCTTGCAGCCTTGTGCCAGGATGAAGTTGTGTTTTTCTTTTTTCTAAATGGGTTTGGGTGCCAGATCTGCTCTCCATGCTTGGCTGATTGCATCTCACCTTTCTCAAGCAACCCATCTCTCCATGTCTAATGCTGCAGGCCCAGACTGGGATTATCTGTGGTTGCACTCCAGCATGTGGTGAGCAAAGTTCTCTATGTGGGAGGCTGGTAAAAAGCATTTAACTCCCACTTTAGATTTAAAAGTTGCATCCCTGCTGCCTTCTGCTGGGTGCAGTCAGACCTGTGCACATCCTGCACTAGGAGGGACTCCTCTCCAGAGCGAGGAGAGGAGACTTCTTCCTCCAGAGCCAAAAAGAAATCTTACTCCTCCAGCTGTACGCAAAGTCCTGCGCTCAGCAAACAGACCCAGAGAGTCCTGAGGGACTGAGGATCCATTACAGCATTAATTCCTGGGGTTTTTCTCCCCTCTTCTGCTGATCCTGGGGACGATTGCAGAGTGAGACCAGATCTGTTATCCTAGAAACACCTGGTCCGTTGGCGTGTTTTGGTGAAAGTTTTGCAAGCTGGTATTTCAAGACACCCTGGACAGATTCCAGCTGGAGTAATTGCTTGCCACTTCCCTTCGGCCCTGCCTGTGGCTCCAGCTGGTTAAAAAGCACCTTGTTCCCATCCTCCAAACCCTTTCACAACGTGCCTGCCACAGATCTCCTTCGGAGGTGGTTGTGTCTTGCTGCCAGCTCCTTCGTCGTGTGCCTGGCTGGAAGATGCTCTCCCAGGTTCCCAACTGCAGGTAATGATATCCTAGCAAGATCCTCCACTGGCTAGGAGTTATAATCAAACAAGGCTGAAAATGATGGGGAAAACTTCCTGGGAGAAGTGAGATGCTTCTTTATTGAGGTGCCACACAAGCCCTGTTTTCTCTTTGCTAGCCTTTCCTCTCTTGGGGTGTCCCTGCTCCAATGTCTGACCATAGTGAGCTGGCGTTGGGAAGGCTCCATCTCCTCTCCCCAGCTGTGTGCCCTCTGAGGAGCTTGTAAGAACTGAAAGTGCCTTTGATGTGTCAAATTTAATTGAATTAGGCAAGATGTTGAGAAGGCATTACTCAGGTCCCTGCTGGCAGACGGACACCTACGTGGTGGGGTCACACACGCCTTGGCTTTTGGAGGAAAGGAGATGAGGAGGCTTTACAAGATTAGTTGTCTCCCTCCTCCTCCTCCTCGCTGGTATTGGCAGACAAAGAGCACAACCAAACATCACCCATATCCCCTGTGCAGTTGTGGGGCCACATGGTTTGTGTCCGATGTGCTGGAGGGAGACAGGGACCTGAGCCCACTGCTGCGTGGGGATGCAGGGTGCCTGGGTGGGAGGAAGGCATCTCATACCTCATCCTCGCCTGGGGCCCTCCTGAGGCTTTGCCTCACCCACAGAGGCGTGTGTGTTATTAACTGGATACGTGTGTTGGGCCCTGTTGTCCCCAGTTTGCTGATTTCATTTTCTGTAGCCCGCGTGGGGCAGCGATTAATTCGTCACTTCTGTGGCAGCCCAGATTTCTCATGAGTTCGACCCCAGGGTGGCCCTCAGGGCCTGGCAGGTGGTGTTACAGGCGGCCAGATTCAGGTTATAAACGCTGCTGTGACCCAGAGCAGCCTGGTTTTCAGGTTGGTGTGGGGTTTTTGGACTTAACCTTTCCACCTGGCTCTGCACCTAGACCCAGGCCCTCAAAACTGGCACGATAATACAAGCAGGAATAATAATAGTAACAGGAGACAACTCCTTTCTGCTGGAATCTGTGATTAGTTGGGATTAGATGGCCAGAAGAGAAAGTTTGGTTCAGTTTTTAAGATCAAGGGTGTTTCCTGCTGGCTCAGCTCTGGGAGGTTGCAGCAAGGCAAAAAGGAGAGAAAATAACATGGGCTGGGAATTGAAAGTAGAGCAGGAGGTGGCAAACTCCTGCCTTCCTCATCCTCGGGTCCTGGGACTGCTGCTTCCCATGGTGGTGGGGGAAGAATTGGGATTAAGGCAAAATCTGGCTGCTTTCAGACAGTGCTTTCAAGGATTTCTCTAATCTACCCCATGATCTGCTGTGCTCTCTCCCAGGGATTACTCCCCTGGCCTGAGGCCGACGGTGTTTCCACCTTCTCCTGCCCTGGAGCAACAAGGCTTTTTCTTCCTGAGTAACCTGACCCAGCTTCAGAGCAAAAAACCCCCACAAAACCCAACCTATGAGCCCAGGTTTGCTTCTGGGGACGTCCTCCTGTAACCATCTCACCCCTTTGGCTTGAGAAGCAGGTCCTGAAGCCGCCATCCAGCCCTTGGTGGCTGCTGTGCTGGGTGGTCACTGTGACCTTGTAAACTGTGAGCAGGGGCCAAGCTTTCTAAATGCTGAACCGTGTCAATGCTTAATGACAGCATCGCCCTGCTCTCTGCTTAGGAATTACCTGGTGGTCTCCAAGGCGTAGGAGGGGATGTAAAAGCTTCAGGACCCCAGTGTCCTGATTTTCAGGTCTATCCCTTGCCAGCACAGCCACCTGCAGCGTGACATTAAGAGGCAGCATTTCTGCCCATCTAAATAAATACTTTGAATTCTTACGGGCCATTTCTCAGTGTCCTTGGGATTGGGACAGGGCTGTGCTGGGGGCAGTGGTGTTTTTCCTCTTGAAATGTGTTTGCTGTGGAGATGTTGTCCTCACTCCTGCGGTCTCAGGAGCAAAGGGCAAAAGGATCAAGAATTTTCTCAACCTAAAAGGTTAGGTAGTATAAACCAATGTAAAGAGTGGTAGCAGCTCTTGCTGGAGCAGAAAATCAGAGCATCTGAGGGGTGCTGGAGCTTGAATGGTCTTTATATTGTCGGTCCCTATTTTGGAGAAGGGGATTGTGCTGTTTACTGTCACTTCTGCACATCAATGGGTTGCTGGCACAAGGCAGCTGTGCTCGAAGATGGACTGGGCTGGGGTTTAGGGTCTGGGTGATTATTTGATATGAAGGTCATATGTATTCCATAACATATACATTGTATGACCATAAATGTGTCACTATTTGGTTGACATGTACTAATCCAGTGGGTAGAAATGAATTTAAAGCACTTTATTTGAAAGAGCACAGTAATTATTAGACATCACAACTCATTTTTGAGCCCTGTGCAGTTTATGTGAGTCTTAAACATTGTCAGGGTAAATAATAATTTAAATACTTAGATCTGAAGGAGAAGAGGCATGTAACTCACTTCAACATAGCCAAAACCAAACAAATCAGCTGTATGGCATTTTATACAGCAGATCGTTGACAGGAGCACTTCTGGATGAGTTTCTTTGGGTTTCCTGACGTGGACGGATTTGTTTTCCTTGGTATGGTGAAATGAAGACCACGGTAATGCTCAGGCTGGGCCAGATCAAACCTTTGTTTACTCCTTTTCTCTCCAGCAGCAGCTGTTAGTGTGTGTGAGGAAGAACACAGTGAGGAATAGAGGAAATGATGAGCTCAAAGGGAGGAGGAGACTGGTACAAGTAGAGCACAAAAAGAGGAGCATCATTTGGCGGTGGTTCGTGTCCAAACGGCCGTAGAGGGAGGAAATGATCAGTGATGTTCCTTGTGATTTAGAGTTGGGTCCAACTTAACACCTTTAGCGTGGTGCAATGCTGGGGAGACCTCACCAGCAGAAAGCAGCCCTGGGATGTCATGTTGGGAATGTTTCTTATTGTCACGGGGAGAGCAGATGCAGGAGGTCCCCAGTGGGGTCAGCAGGGACTCAAAGACATGCTCCAGCCCCATCCCTGTAAGAGATGGGCATCTGCCTCCCATGGAGGGGGGTATAAATGGCAATTTGTTTCCTGGCAGTAGCAAAGTTGTAGTTTGTGAGATGCTTGTGGCGTGGAGCGAGCGCTCTGTGTGTGCAGGCGGCTGAGCAGGGGGAAGTGGGAAATGGGTGAGCAGAGTTCAGCAGCAATCAGGCACTGGGTGGCAACCTCCACACCCAGCAAATGGCTGTAATGACAACTCTCCGCAGCGTCTCAGCTCTTTGTGAAGGGCAATGAGCTCCAAGCTACCTTCCTGCAAGGGGATGTGGAAGGAGCTGGCCCAGGGTAGGATCCCAGTGTCCTGGTTCCTATATTGGTGGTTTTAACTTAATGGTGTTTTTCCCCAGCATCAAAACCATTTGCCATAGGGAGAGGTGGGCAACAGAAGGATGGTTGGACCATCATGCTGCATCTCTCCAGAAGATGAGCCAACTTTAGTCCCCCAGCCAAAATGAAGGGAGAGAGGGGAGAGGTGAAGCCTCATCTGAGTGCTGTCTCTAAAGCAGACACTGGAGTTTTCCCCAGCTCCTCTCTCAGCCCAGAGGAAGGTTCAACTACACCTTCTCAGACATCCCCCTGGGCAGGGTCTGTGGGGAGTGAAGCTCCACTGACTGGCGCCGCCGGACCTCGCGTTCCGCCCAGTCCTCCTCTGGCTCGCAGCCCTTGAAGATGGCCAGCCTCTCCGAGAAGGTTTTGGCTTGTGGGAAGAGGATGTAGTTGTAGATGATGGAGGCTGCTGCTGCCCCAACCAGAGGGCCCACCCAGAACACCTGAGGGAAAGAGAAGAATCAGGTGAGCAAAACCCAGAGGAGCCAGGGCTCTGGAGAGTGTGGCAGGGGGCCTGTGTTCCTTCCTACCCAGCGTGCTCTGGGGCCTTGAGCAGCCTGGGCTGGTGAGAGCTGTCCCTGCCCATGGCAGGGGGGTTGGAACTTGATGGTCTTTAAGGTCCTCTCCAACCCTGAACCACTTTGTGATTCTGTGCCAGGTCTGGGATATCACTGTTGTCCTGAACGACCCTAACCACCCTCTTCTGTCTCTCTTCCTCTGAGTGCTGCGTGATCTTCATTAATGATAGGCTCATCACCAGCATGCCTAATGATTTGAGTTCCTCTGAAGAAGGGTCTTCCTCCACCATTTACACTCTGCTATGGAGAGGAGGCAGCTGCCAGCATGGACTGGACACCTCTGAACACATCAACCTGAACCACCACAGCTCCGGGTCCCAACAGACCCTTTCCAGATGGAAATGCCTGGGAGTGGAAAATGCTTGCCCAGATCCAACTGGAACCAGGAAGAGTCCCCAGGAGGCACGGTAAGAATTGCTCCACACTCCATTGTTTTTGCTGCTTTTGCTAAGTCACGGTCAACAGGTCAGACACCTTGTTCCTGTTGCACCTTGCTTAGATAAGCCAATTAAGCACCCAGCAGCTCCACCTCTTGTTGCTAATCTGTCCTCTGGCTGGGAGCTGGCATGGCTGGAAGTGCCAGGAATAGGGATGGATGGCTCTGTGGGTTTCGAGGGATATTGGTCATTTGGGGGCAGGGGAGGGTGAGAGCTCATCCCACCAAAAAAACCCACCTAGACCTGACTTCTTACCCAGTGGTCAGTGAAGTCTCCGACTACCACAGCCGGGGCGAAAGATCTGGCCGGATTCATGGAGCAGCCGGTGTAACGGATCTGCCAGGGAAGCACAAAGCTGCTTGTTACCATGAAGCCCTTTTAGCTCATTTTTTTAAAAATCCCGGTGTGTTATTAGTGTGATTCATTCCCTGAGCTGATGCTTCACCCTCCAGCAGGCCTGTTCCAGGAAGAGGGATGCGAGCAGCTTCCACCTCCTGAGTCAACATGGGCGAGTTGTGCTTGTGCATCTTCTGTCTGAGCACGTGTCCCGAGCACGGCAAGACTCAGATGGGGGACAGGGACTGTGGGGACATGGCAGGACAAGGACTGTGGGGACAAGCTCCTGCTGTGCTTAGTCCTGGAGCAAACTGCTACTCCCTTCCATTGAGGACAGGAGGAGAGTGGGCACATGGAGAACACTGAGGATGGAAGATGCAGTGTGAATGTCGCTGTTTTGATGTGTGCACTGAGAGGCTGGTGGGAGTCTTGGGGAATGCTTTGGTCTGGCATCCAGGAGGGGTTTCCCTGGGTGTCCATACCAAATACTTCCCAGCATTATCATGGTCTTGAGTGCCTCAGTTTCCAACACATTCAGCCCCAGGGGAGAAAACTCTGCTGATCCTGGGAGCTGACCCTGGGACTCGAGGAGCAGCAGAGCCCAGCAGGTTGAGTCTGGTAGTTTTTTCATGTCAAATTAAAGCTGAGCGCAGGCTGCAGCTCTGCCATGGCTTTCGTGGGACTTTTCTCCTCTATGCATTGGAAAGCCATGAGCACCATGTGAGTTACACCCTTCATCCACCCTGGAGCATGGTGCCAAGCACGCTGGAGGCATAAACACAAAGATAACTTTAAAAAAATCGCTGAGTTTTAGCCCATTCTACCCACCCCAAGGAGATGCCCCACGGCAACAGACAGGCCAATGGACAGGGCAGGAGAGCCCAGGTTGTCCTCCCGGCGTTCGTCAGTGGAAGCAAAGATGCACAGGACCAGCTGGAAGGTGAGGAAGAGCTCCACAGTCACTGCCTGCCCCGTCGTGGTCTCATTGTGCAGCTGGAAGGGGAGGAAAAACACATCTCAGGAGCAGGCAAGCTTGGTGATCGGATTGGAAATGTGGAGGGGGGGTGTGACCCAAACTAGGGGGAACCAGAAAAGCACAGGAAATAGGTGAGAAACTTCAGCACCAATATGAAAAGGACTGGAAAAAATCCCAGGTACAAGTGGGTCAACGGGTGATACTTTGACCTGGCAGGAAAAGCTTTATCAGTGCTGNCCCCCCACTTCGTTCCTCCTAGGAATTTATTTTTCTTTTCCTCATAGTTACCATGCAAAATGCCTCTTGGGGAAGTTTACAAATCACATTTTGAAAATGTTGGAAAGAAATGTTTTGGCATTAAAAAAAACCCACAAAAATCCCAACCAAAACCAACCCCCTCCCCTCCAAAAAATTGCCTTTCCTCTTCCCACACATCTTTGACTGAAAGAATTTGTCAGATTTGATCTGAAGCTGGGCCTGGCTGCACCCCCTCTCCTCCAGCTCTGCTTTCTGGCACTTTCTTTCCCTGCATCAGTCCGGCTGGAGACACTGTGCACCCTCCCAAATCCTGACGCTGAGAGAGCTTTGCTGGTAGATGCCACAAAGGTGGCAGCTACTCACCCAGCCGAGATCCAGAGCCAGATCTCACTTGGTCTCCTCTCCATTATCTCCCCAACCCCCCCCCTTTTTTTTTAGGGTAATTTGTGCAGATGAACAGGTCATGGGGTAAGAAAAATGAATCAAACTCCCTGTTCCCTCTTGTAGGTGGTTTAAGCTGTCAACCAAGAGCCGGGGGTGTTGAAAGTCCCTCTTAAAACTCCTACTTGCTTGGTTGGGTTCATTAAACTGAGCTATTATCAGTTTAAATAGTCTTGTTCAGATTAATCCTCAATCCCTTTATCAACCCTCTTAATCTCTTTGGCAGTGACACCAGGTCCTGGCAGCTTCTCCCTGCTGCAGGAGAGGGGATTTCCACATGTGTCTCCTCCCCTGCAGCTCCGCTGGGCTTTGGGTGATGCTGCTCCATGGGCATCTCTGCAGGGGATACAGCTGCCTGTGTCTGGAAGAGGAGTGGTGGGATGTGGAGATGGGATAGTGAGCCCTGTGATTTTTAAGGGTTCCCTCCCCTTTTTTATTGCATGTGCTGGTGGGGAAGGGGACGGTGGCACTGCCAGGGCACCTGTGTGCGTTGGGTATTGGGGTGAAGCAGCTGGAGCTGCTGTGGCCATCCCTTCCCCACGGGAAACAACTTAAGGAGCATGTTTGGGACCCAAGCCAACCTCCTCTACCCTCGTGCAACATTCCCATTGCTGGGAATCTGTCCCAGCAGTCTGTAACCAGTGGCACTGCTAATGCAGAGGGAGAAAAGGCTGGCTGTGCCCACACCATGACTGGAACGTGGGACATCTTGGGGCAAGAGGAATGGCAGGTGCTACTTTCCGGTCCTGTCCTTCCCTAAACACCTCCAGCTCTTCCACAATACAGCCCTAGACATAACCTCTTCTAAAGGAGGTGCCTAAGGGGCCAGCTGGATCATACCTCTGTTTCTATCCTGGAGTCCTCCCTCCATCCCTGCTCCTGGAAGCACCCTTGGTGCAGCAAGCTCATGGTTCGGGCTGCAGCTGACAGTGGTCTCCTACCCAGCACTAAATAAGGGGGGGTGTGGGGGTCCTCACTGGCCACAAAACCCTTCTCCACATCCCTCAGCCTTCCCAAAAGCCCTGCCCAATCTCTCCTGCTCCCTTCCAAGCCCACCCATGGGCTGAAGTCTTACCTTGTTGATGGCCAAGCCTTCCCGAGAGTCTGCTGGGGTGATGTTGTGTAAGATGGCGGCCCCCACGACACCCCCCAGGAGCTGGGCCACCACGTAAAAGACCGCGCGGAGGAAGGAGACCTGGGAGCCGATGAGGCAAGCCACCGTCACCGCCGGGTTGATGTGGGCGCCGCTGATGTGCCCCAGGGCCTGCACCAGCGTGCCGATGGCCAAGCCGAAAGCCAGTGCGATCTGAAGGACGCTGGGGGCGGAAGCTGAGGGCCAGTTCAGAGCAGAGCCCAGGCCAAAGAGGATGAAGACCAAAGTTGCCAGGAACTCTGCAAAGACAGCCCGGGTGAAGGCCACGGATCGCAGTTCCCACATCATGGAGGCTGACTGCCAGAGGCTGCAAGGACTGGCCTTGCCTGGGGGGTCTGCAGGCGTCTGCTGCTGTGTCCACAGAGGATGCTGGGGACAGCGTATATATACCTGGGTGCAGGGGGCAAAGGGTCGCCGGCTGGAGGAGAGGGGATCCTGGTCCTGGGAAACCTGATGCTTTTTTTTATTTGTGTTCCAGCTGAGGGAACATCAGACCCTGCCCCTCTCAAAGCTGGGGAATGCAGCACCCTTGGGAGGTCATAAATCAACCTCCAGCAATGCCACGAACCACTGTGCCCTTCCCCCTCTGCTTCCTTACTGGAGCTGGTTGTTGCTCCTCTCTTCTCCCAGCTCTACCACCTGCAGCGTGGAGTGGAGAGGACAGCGAGCGAGGGGGATGGCTCTGTAGAGCTTGAGATGGAGCTGAGGTAGGGTTGTGATGACAAGCAGGACGTGGGCTGTGATTAAATAACCAGGCAAAAACTGGATGCAGAAGATGTGAAAAAAACCCTTCAAGTAACTTACTACAACCTGAGTCCTCAGAGTAACAGGATTTTACAGCCTGGGCACAGATTTCCTACCCAGAAAAATGGGAGCCAGCCCCAAGAAATGACTGTCAGGGAAGAAATTCTAGTGTGAAAAAATGACAAGCGCTGCTGGAGCACCGGCTGTGCTCTAATTACAGGGATTTTGGCCAACTCAGCTCTTCAGAAATGTCTTCTTACTTCTTAGTGTTAATCCCCAAAAGAGGAACAATATTTTCTTCTCTGGAGCACAGTTCTTCACATCAAACCACCCCCTAATTGCCAAACAAGCCTATTTATCTTTTTCTTCCATTGTTTTAGGGCACATTTGCTGGTTCCTGGGTGGTTCCTGTGTGATTGGGATTGGTGGGGTTGCTGGGCAGAGAGCATTTGTTTCTTTTATGTTCCCTCATTAGCAGACTCTGGAGTTATTTTAAAGCACGGGGAGCTGGGAGGAGCGCTCCCCCAGGGCAGGGATGGAATTGAAAAGGCCATTTTATTTCAGAGGCATGCAGAGCCCTAGAACTGAGGGTCCATTTTTTGGCTTTGACAAAGGCTGCCCCTCTGTGATAAACCAAATATTTTTCCCCTCCAGAGGAAACGTGCAAGGGCCACAGAACAAAGTATTCTGTGTCGCTCGAGCATCACAGGATCATAGAATATCTCCAGCTGGAAGGAGCCCACAGGGTTGTTTCCTCCACAAAAGGTGGGTAATGATGCTGCCAGATGATCATCGTTGGTCCCTTCCAACTGAGCCAGTCCACTTCTGTCCTTGGCCTCTCTTTTAAAAAAAAAAATGCTTATGGGGGTATTGTTCTTAACAAGGGAGAGATTGTGGGGACAGCAAGTCCAGGGGGTGGGTGAGCCTAAAGGAGGTGGGACTGTGGTCCTAGGAAACCTTTTCCTCTGAATAATCCTTCTCTTGGACTTCCCCAGGGACTCTGGTCCATCGTGGCATCTCTCCAGCCTCTGGTTTTCCAGCAGTGAAGCCAATCTCATAAAACAGGTTGTGAGGCTAAGTATATTTGGGGTGCTGATGAGCCATGGCGATGCGGCCGCAGCCAGTCTGTAGCTCTGGCTCCTGCCT
Organism: Zapornia atra; assembly: GCA_013400835.1. Taxonomy (NCBI): domain Eukaryota; kingdom Metazoa; phylum Chordata; class Aves; order Gruiformes; family Rallidae; genus Zapornia; species Zapornia atra. Next base: position 25,813 of record VZTU01025297.1, on the reverse strand, counting down.
GCTGCAGGCTCCAGCTCAGCGTTACTCAAGAACTAGTTGTGTCAAGGGCTGGCTACCAACACAGGCTGTTATTAGTGCAGGGAACAAATACAGGCAATTACCTGGAGCTGATAGCCTATGTGATTAATAGTTATTCACTGCGAGTTGTGATGTATTGGTGTTTAATGAAGACTAATTAAAAGGAAAGAGAAGTAAGCAGGATTAGCCCTGAGCAACTTAAAAGTCTAAGGCAGCCTCCTGGCTCCTCGCTTTGTGCCTGGTGATGCAGAAGGACACTGCTGCTCTTGTTTGTGCCGGGCTTTGGGTACCACATCCCAGCTTCACCCAGGGACCTCCAGCACTGTGGGACTGACCCTTCTGTTTCTACAGAGATGTGTGACCATGGCATGAAGCCAGACGCTGTCCTTGCTGATGCCAGCAGCAGAGCCAAGGCTCCCTGCCCTGCTGCATGGTGCCACAGCCACGTGTCCTGCTCTGGAAAGGGCCGAGAAACAGAGCAAGCCAAAGAGCTCGGTGCTGGGTTGCTGAAGCTCTGCTTGCATCCAGGAGGGGTTCCTGGAGGTGCTGGTGGTGATGCATTTCCACATCTCCCACCACGTGTGCCGCAGCTTTGGGAGCAGCGAAGCCAACTGAGCTGGGAAAGCACGTTTAATCCACAGCCCTTGGAGTGTAAGGGCAGCATTAGTCCTCCCCTGGGATCGAGTGTGTTGGCATCCTCAGAGGGCTGATGCCCCATGCTTCCTCCCAGCATCCTGGCAACGTGTTTTTTGAGGAACGTTTTGCAAGTGTTTTGTGTGCTTGCACAACAGCTGGCTTCTCCAGTGACTTAGATGGCTCAGATATCTCTGCTTCCCTGGCTTTCAGGAAAGTATAAACATCTTTAAGGTATCTCCATTCCATCTAAAATACCTCTAAGCCACAGAGAATAAAAGATTTATTTCATAAACAACAGTGAGTTTTCCTGCTTGGATCTGATCCGTGGCAGGAGGTCCATGTGCTGCCCAGACCTTGCTGGAAGCGCTGGGGTTTTGCTCTTTATTTGTGAATAGAGAGTACCCACAGACAGCTCACCCTCCTCTCCAACAGCTGAGTGGACAACCCCCACCCATGCTTCGCATGGCAGCAAACACCCTTTTTATTACACACTGGAGAATCCAGGGAGAAAACTGCACACAAACCTGGCTATCATTGGCCCTGCTGATCACTGAAATACGTGTTTTCTTCCCAAGAAAGTAGTAAACTGAAAACGCTATGTCTGAGAGTTCTCTAGGGGAAGCCTTCGAAAGAACCCAAAGGGTAAGAAGGAGGGGGGAAAAAACCCCAACCCTACCTTAATTCTAGTATTACACCTCATCTTCTGCTTTCCCTGAGGTTTTGTGCTTGCTGCCTGGCTAAGAGGATGTGTCAGTGCACCTGGCCCCATCCACAGCCCCCAGCAGAGCACAGGGACTGGCAGCTGTGGGCACTGGGGGCAGTAGGATGGATGGGGCTGAGGGTATGGATGCTTTGGTGCTGGTATGGGCAGAGGCAGGGGCAGAACCCTCTCACCTGGGGATCGGAGCAGGAGAATCTTACTTCTCTCCTGCTCGTGGCTGGAGAAGAGGCAGAGGATCAAGTCTGTGTTCCCCAAAACCAGGAGGAAAAGTTGTATTGCCACATTACACCAAAAGGACATTCATCCAGAGCAGCAAAATGGAAAAAAATCAGCACCTTTTCCGGCATTTCAGGCCAAATCCTAAATCCCTATTCATGCAAAACTTCTGCTGGCTCTGGCAATGTTTATTGTTCTTGTTCTAATTGAAGCAGAAGGATTAATGCAGCCCTGATTTCCTTCACTGACTTCAGTGAATGGGGTTGAGCGCAGGCCAGGACGGGCCTGCTGGTCGGGGAAGGCTTGGGTTTATTTTTTTATCCCATCTCAAGGACTTGCAAGTTCTGTGCTGAATGTTTGCCCAGGGTCTTAGTCAGGGCAGTGAGATTCAGTGGTTGGTGGAGCTGGGCTGTAGATGACGTCAGGGTCTGGACACGGGTTGATGGATCCCGACATCCGTGAGGACCAGGAAGCCTTCCACCCAGCGCGGCTGGGCAGCCCTGCACAGCACCCAGGCAGGGATTGCAGTCTTCATTCCTGTGATTTGCATGGAAAATGTCATTATTTCTTTTGCTAACAATGTGGTAGCGAGACCCAGCCTGTCCACAACCAGGGAGAGGGAGAAACAGTGGCTTCTCCTCTGCTGAGAGACGTCGCAGACAAGATACAGGCGGCCCCAATATACCTGGTGCTCAGAGACGGGGTGACTTAGGATGTGACCCCCCTTTAACCATGCCTTTAGGGGCAAAGAAAGGAGAATATTTTTCCCTTGACTGCGTGCTGAAGTTCAAGGCATGGCATATTTTGCATAAACATTTATAAGAAAATAATCACTTTGGGTGGTTTTTTCCCCTTGAATCTCTGAAGCAAACAAACCAGACACTGGGATATCCATGTAGCCAGCAGATTTTGAAGCAAGATTGACCCCACGGCCATACCAGGTCTTGGAAGCTCTTTGCTACCCACCCAGGCATGAATATTGTATCAGTTAAAATGAATTGGTTTGCAACACCGTCCTCAGGTGACGGAGCCGAGCGGGAGCCCTCAGCCTCACCCTCCTCTGGACACCCCTGTCCGCAACACAAGTCACATCCAGTGAGCCAAACTCCCAGCAGGTGTCAACTGGGGATGTGGCTTTGACACCAGCACAGTGATATTGATTTAGAGCATCGAGCAGCTGGCCTTTTCACTGTTTTCCTCACCTTTCTGTAAAAAAGAAGTAATTGAGCTGAAGTCTGTGTGAGAAAAGGGAACAAGCTTGATTCTCTAAGTTATCCTGGACTTCAGAGAGAAAAGCTGTGGGTACTAATGCCTGTGCTGACTTCTTACCTGCCTGGAAGGACTTTTTTGGTTGCTATCTCGTGACCTTTGCTGGGAGGGAAGCAGGAGTGTGGCAATTTCACCTTTGGGAAAAGGCTGTTATCTCAGCACCTTCCCTGGTGTGGTCAGGAGGCACGTGAACAGTGCGCGGATGAAAGTAGGTTATAGCAAAAATCCCAGCTGGGATTGATGGAGACAGATAAAGGTGTCTGGCTTCTGAAAGCAGCATCTTTCATCTGAGAGCAAGGTCAGTGTCGTGGTCCTCATCTTACAGCCAGGGAAGGGGAGCGGTGCAGGAAACTGTGCTCCACCGTGGGGGACAAAGGGTTGCGGTGCAGCAGTCATGGGGGACAGCCAGATGAGACATCAGGCTCCACTGAATCCCTCCTAGCCACTGAACCAAACATTTTAAAATCAACTGTTGAGTAAGAAAAGCTGCTTCTGCCTCTGCTTTGGTGGGGCTGGAGTACAGGGCAAGCTGAGTCTGGGTACGGAGCCAAGGTCTGGGTATGGAGCTGGGTGCTGGCAGCCCCGTGAAGCTGGTGGCTGCAGCAGCATCTTCGGCTCAGAAAGCCAGGGGGTTTTGTGCAGAACCTCCCCCCCAGTCCTCTCCCTTCCTGGGGTCCTGGGCATCAGGCTGCTGCATCACCACCAGCATCACTCCTCACGTCGGGCTGGCAAGAATGTGAAGAATTCTGGATTGTATTGTATAAAGTTCCTTCATAACAGTGTAAAGAAGAAACTGTACAGTGGCATGAAGGTGTCAGCCCCAGTGCCACCGCCCCCAGCGAGCCCAGTCTGCATACTTGTGCAATTCCTTTCACTGAGAAGCACCGAACGCACCCGCAGTGCTGAGAAGAACATGTTCTTCTGGCAGTGATGAGTGAAAGGTGCTCCTGAGCAGCTGAAGGCTGCAATCCTGGGCAGTGCCTCATCCAGCTGGGTGTTCATCTCCTCGGTCAGTCGGTCGGTGTCCCCACGTGGTGTTGTTGTTACTCTCTGACGTGGTTTGTGGGTATCATGGATTTTACTCCCATTGTTTTTGGGGTGTTTTTTTAACTTAAAGTCCCCACTGGGGCTTGTTCCCTGCGAATCACAAGCTGCAGCTCAGGAGGCATTGAGAAACATAAGAATAAACATGAGGCAAAGGTTCTCAAAGCACCCAAATAAGCCCCAGCACTGTTGGAACCCCACGGTGGGGCAAACACCTCAGAAGCTTAGTTAGACAAGGGGCCACAGCTACAAGCCGCTGCTGAGTTTTGAGCCATCCCTCATTAAATGCCCTTCTGAGGGGTTAAATTAATTTATCCCAGCAGTTAGGGATGCCTGTGCTCAGGTGTGACAGCCCATCTGGGCACGGTTGGCAGGATTTTCTTCCAGGCCCTGGAAAAACTGATGGTATAAAGGGGGTGGTGGAGGGTTGGGTTCTTCTTAGCTCGGGGACCAGTGGTGGTTATCAAAGGCAGAGAGCAAGGCTTATTGCAGAAGCTTGGAGCACAAACATCCTGCTTGAAACAGCTCTCTGGCTTGTCCAGCCCCTTACATTGTTTATTAAGGGGGGAGCTCCCTGCTCTTCAAGGGCTGCTTGGGAAGGGAGGAGGGTGGTGGTTTCGGCTGAAGTGCTCTGCAGCAGAACAAGAAGGTATGAGTTACCCAAGGAGAGACAGATCCTGGCACTTAGGAGCAGGTTTCCACCTCTTGCTTGGGGCTGATGGGAGGCAAGGGCAGGGCTCTGCCCCTCGAGGGTAGATGAGGGTATTCATTTGGTTTGTCCTTACAAGCCCCTCTCTGTGCACACCCTGATGTTCCTGGTGTGCCTGTTAATCTCCCATCTAGGGATTGAGCCCGGTGGCAGGATTTAGCATTAATAATCCAGGGATAATTCAGCAGCCTGAAAGCTTTGGGTAAATTCCTGGGTTTTTTTTTTAGTATTCTGCTTTTTAAAGTCCAGGGCAGAGCATCCACTGTTAGTGGGAGCTTCTCCCTACTGGGAAATGTACTTTCAGAGGGCTCCTGGGTGTGCCATCGTGTTGTATGTTGATGAGGCAGATCCCTTAATTATCCCATCAGGTTTTCTTTACCTTGTTTTTGATGTGATTGAGTGTTCAGCAAAGTTGTTTTAATCCCTGTGAAATCCCTTGTGGATTTGGCAGGGTGTGGCTTTGACAGAGTTGTTGGGGATTTTTTTCCTCCTTTTCTGTTCCCCCCCTGTGCATTAAAGGTGTGTGCAGGCACAGGGATGCTTTACATGGTGTGATGCTGTGAGGGACCAGTGGTTGGCCAGGGAGCTGGATGAGGGACCTTGAGTAGCTGCTGTGATGCTGTGTGTGAGCAGCGCGATGTGGAATCTGGCTCCTGTGTGTGTTTATCCTCCTAAAGCATCTGTGAGACTGGGAAGAGATGATCTAGAGGAAAATGTTGGGTTTTTTTCCTTTTCCAGCCCCAGTACTTGGCTCCCTTGAAGCATCTCCAACCTGGGATGGAGCGTGTGGTGTCCTGCGTTACCCCACCAAAGGACCTGGCTCGGCCAGGGACTGCAGCTGTGGCTGCCTCCTTTCTCACCACCAGCCGTGGTGCGTCACCCTGCTCCCCGGTCCTTGACCCCTTGGCTCATCCCATGCTTGAAGGGGATGACCAAACCGGAGCAGTGAGAACCCCACCTGCTGGGTTGAGTTTCTGTCCCCTGGGACCTGCCCAGCTTTACGCCTCTGCTCAGCCTGAGCAGAATGAAAGCCCTTGAGGAGCTTGTGGTTAACAGGCACTTAATTGATTCTGAATAATCCTGACAAGTTTTTGCAGTCCTGGTGGTAATCACCTCTCTTTCCAATTGAATAGCTGGGGCTGGGTCTGTGTGGATGCCAGCTGTACACTGCTTGGCTGCATTCTTTCATTTCCAGCTCATGCTTTCCTTTTAACCCTTCCACTGCCCGTGTCTTTGCAGAAGCCCTGAACAGGGATGGTCCTTCCAACCTCCTCTTGCAGACAGCCTGCTCTTTACCTTCTCTAGGACGCACCTTTGGGGAGCCTAAAATGTGGCAGGGCCTTTTGTACCTGTTATGGCAGACTAAATGGATTAAGCTAACTTAATATTTTGTACCTGTATTATAGACTTAGCTAATTAATGTGAGGTGTGATGGGGCATGACAAGCACTAAATGTCTTGAAGGGGCTGGGGAAGGACCGTGGGGAGCTGGGATGTAGGGGCACAGTTCCTAGCCTGTGTGGTGCCAGGTTTATCTGAAATGGTGCTTTCATTTTGTGGGAACACAGGGCAAGAGTGCTCTGCTGACAGCCCTCACTCATCACCAGCCCGTCTCTCCACGTGCTTAGGTGGAGGATGTGCTGTGTTTGCACTGCCTCTTCCTCTCTCCTGGATGGATTTTGGGCTCATGTGATGCTTTTCACTATGCAAAGGGACATTTTTTCCCCTCCTGCTGTGGCTGGGTGGTAAGAGGAGATGTCTCCATCTCCCTGTTCTCCAGACTGTGATTCCCCCAGGAAAACCTCACCGACTTTGTGGCCCTTCCCTTGGGCATGCTCTGGAAGCTGGACTCCCCATTCATCCCTCTCCTTCGTGGGGCTGAATTAATAACACTTCAGTGGTGGGGCTGCATGGTGCCCCCCTGGGACACCCCCAAACCCTCCCTGTGCCCCCACAGAGAGGACAACCCATGTGGGGCAAATGGCTTCTGCTCGGCGCCCCGTTCCCCCCGTACAGAGGCTGGAAGGGGCAGGAAGGAGCCAGGCTGTGTGCCATTCCTCCCTCCTGCTCTGGTGTCAGAGCTTGGCCCAGGCCCCCGGCAGAGCCTCCAGCCGCCCCTGCCGCCGGCCCCACGGCCGGGCCCCGGCCCGTAGCGGCGGCGATGCTGCCGCAGAGCATCCTTCCTGTCTCCCGGCCCTTTGCGAGCCCGTCCCCGAGCTCAGCGTCTCTCGGGCAGCCGCTGTCCCGCTCGGCGGTGCGGGGCCGGGCCGCCGCCTGCCCGGGCCGTGCCCATGCGTCCCCCTCGGGCCTGCTCCTGCTTCAGCTGTTTCCTTCCCAGCGTCCCCCTGCGCCGCGGGCCCGCAATGGTACGGTCCTGTCTCCCGCGCTCGGTGCTCCGTGGATGTTGCTAGAAGGTGAAGGCACCAGCGCAGGCTGCCGAGGCTGCAGCCGGCCCCAGGCATCCTGGGAGAGCGGGCGGAAGGGACCCGTTGAGGAGGCTGGTGCTCGGCGGCGGCCCGCGTCCCTGCCCGCATCCTTCGCGAGGAGCAATGACCCAGGGGAAGGTAGGCGGGAGGCCGGCGCGGGGTGAGCGGCTTCCATCACCCCTGCGTGGTTTGATGGGGAGAAGGGGCTGAAGGGAGGGGGTTTAAGGGCTAAAACGGTCGCTGCGGAGAGGGGAGCCGGGTGCCCGTGCGCGGCCCAGCGCGTCAGCCCCTGCGAGGGGNAGGGGTGGGGGGCTGTGGGCTCGGGGGCTGTCTGCTGCGCAGCTCGACCCCACTGCCGGACCTGCAGCTGAGCCCTCCACCTGTCCTGAGCGTCAGGGAGCTTGATGGGTGCCTCTGCTTTCCCATCCCTGCCCCCAGCAGCCAGCACTCGGCTCCTGCCCCGAGCACCTCACTCCTGGTCTGGGAGCTGGGGATCTGTGGGGTTCTCCAATGCTCTGAGACCAGGGACTGGGGGGGTTTGGGCATCCTCAGCTGCACAGTGCACCATTGCCATGACAACCATGCTGGAGGCTGCCTGGATGCAGGCAGCACCGTTCCTCCTGTGTCTCCTTGGGTATCTCTGGGGGTCTCGTATGGTGTGTAATGGGGGAGGGGGTGAGGACAGTCCCTGTGATCTGGCAGAGGATGTGGCAGTGCCCATCCCAGCCTGGTACCCTGGCTTTATTTTTGAAGGCCTCTCACACCTTTAATTTCAGACCCTCTCACAGGGGCTGTGCCTCTGCTGCAGTGAGAGTTTCCCTGCCTGCTTCCTCTTGGACTTCCTGTGGTTCCAGCCCTGCATCCATCCCTGTGATCCATGGGGTTGCTACCCCTGATGCTGGGCTGGCACTTGCTTTGGCAGCAAGGGCAGGGTATCAGGCTCTGAACTTATAATAAAGGTCTAGAAGGTTAAATGGATATTGTTCCCAAGGAGAAGCAAGTTCTCAGGTGGCCTGAGGCTGGCTCTGTGCTGGGATTTCCTAGTCTGAAGACACAGAGTCCCAAATCCCTTAGTTGCATCTCCAAATTACAGCAAACAGCAACGTGAGCTTCTGGGTGGGCAGACAGGAATGAGAGAGAAGAACATTAGAGGGCCAAGTGTCTGAGGCACCACAGGTGATGCTGGGCAAGGCTGTGTCTCCCCCCCTCAGGTCTGGTTGCCTAAAATTTTTCATCCCCTTTAACATGCCAGGTGTTTTCTGGCCTCAAATGCATCAGAGGATGCTCCGTTGTGGGGGTGAGCCCATTGCCAGTCCCTTCCTCCAACCAAAGGATGCCCAGACCTCTGTCTGTGCTCTGTTGGGTTCACTGCAGGGCAGTTTCTGTCAGTCTTTACAGCCTAACCTCTCTCTTCCCTTTCTGTGCAGCTCTCTGTGAACAACAAACCCCCCAACTCTGAGGGACAAGGAGAAAAGAAGGACAATGCCACAGCTCCACCAGCTCCTCCGACCTATGAGGAGGCAACAGCCGGAGAAGGGATGAAGTCTGGTGCTTACCCTCCTCCCCCATCGGTCCCGCTCCACCCCAGTTGGGCTTATGTCGACCCCAGTAAGTCCTTCTGTACCCAGGGTGATCCCTTTGCAGAGGGGGGAGAGGAGTGCAGAGATTCCCCCAGACTTGTAGAGAGGGAAACCAGGGATGTGGTGCCCAGTTTGGTCCATGGCAGAGCTCACCCCGGAGCTGTAAGCCATGTAAGTCTGTATCTAGATGTAAAGAACATTTCACTCAAGCTCTCGATCCCGCTGCCTTCCAGAGGTGGGACTAAACCCCAGTGCTCTGTCCCTGCTCTGCTTCCCAGTACTGGGATGGGTAAAGTCCCAGCTTGCTGCACTGGGTGATGCCACGTCGCAGGGCTGGGGACAGTCCTGGTGCAATGCCCCCTGCTCCGCAGGCAGCGTCCCCCCCACCCCCCAGCTCCTGCTCAAGCCCAGCTTCCAAAGGAGCTGCTGAACCTGCAAAATCAGTGTCACAGCAGCAGTGATGTTTGGCTGCTCTGAGCTGCTGTTGGGAGCCAGTGGAGGTTACAACGCTGCTGGCCTTGAAGGCTGAATTGTCCCAGCGTTGGGCTCTGTGGCCACCCCCTCAGTAAACAAACAACTTTTCTTCCCTGGGTGCTTCATGCAGCTCCTGCTTGGCCATGACAAGAGGACAAAGGCTCCACTGTGCCCAACACAGGGGAACGACTGTGTAGCAGCAAGCTGGGATGGGTGCAGGATGCAGTGGCCAGCAAGTGAGTCTGCTGGGGTGGCCAACTGCTCTGTCAGCATGGCTTGAGCTGGAGAAAGTGCTGGAGGGACTGGATTTAATGACTCCCAAGTCCTTTCTCTGCTCAGTCCTTTGCCTCTGTTGTGTTTTGCTGGCTGTTCCATCCAGCAGGGACAGTCACAGCCATGGGGATGGAGACATTTAGGGAGAGAGGAAGCTAAACCCCTTGGTGATGCATGTGCTGCACACTCCGATGCTTTCACAGACCTTCCCTTTCTTGTCTGCCTTTGGGAATCAGAAACAGAGGGGATAAATAACTTCCCAGCTCGCTGCAACAGCCATCTGTGTCTTTCTGCTGTCACGATGAATTAGGATGGGTGAAGCCTGAATGGGTTAGGATGCTGGTATTTTGGGCATCCCAGAGGACCTGTTTAGGTGATGTGTCATCTCTCGTCCCCTCCCTGACAAGCCTATCAGGATTTCCTCTCTGCAGCTGTCTGCTGCCCTCATCCCTGCTGGGGTTTTCCTGTGATTTCATGCCCTTCCTCCCTTTCCCAGCCCTCAGCCCTGCTGCAAGCTGTTGCTCCTGTCCCCGTGTCGGGGGGTGGGACATGGACACGCGCCGAGGGGCCGTGTCTGACAGCTTGCAGGAGACTGGAAGTCGCTGGAGGGAAGAGGCATGTGGTTTGGGTTGCTTCCTTTCATGATGAGCTTGGGAAACATGCCCTTGCTGCTGGACAAGTGGCCAGGGGTTGGGAGGTGAGGGATGCTGGGGGCAGCAGGCAGGGAGGAGGAAACCCCTTCCATTGCTCCAAGGCACTTGGGTGCCTCATCTGCTGTTTGGGTGCCTGTGACGCAGGAGGCGCTGGCGCCTCCTGGGATCTGGGCCTCAGGTGCTCTGGGCCAGTGTGGGCGATGACGGGTCTGGCAGGGAGCACAAGGGAGGACAGGGGGGAGGTGCTGCAGGGGTTTCATCTCCACTGGGGCGTAGAAGAAGGCACAAGAGATTTATTAGGCACAAGAAGAGCACGAGGGATTTATTTCCTGCCAGAGGCATCCTTCGGATGAGGCTTCTGCAGTAAGAACCAGCCACCTTTGACTAGTGTAGCAGAAGAAATCCAAGACCAGGGCCTTGGGCCTGGCTTTCCTGGTGTCTGCAGCCCGTCCTTGGAGTTGGAGAGGGTCTTTCCTCCATCTGCCTGAAGGCTCTGAGCATCTGTCCCCGTTGTGGCAGGGGTAGAGTTAATTTTCTTTCTAGCAGCTGGTGTAGCACTGTGTTTGGGAGTCAGGATGAGAGTAACAGTGATAACACATGATGTTTTTAGCTGTTGATAAGCAGTCAAGGACTTAGCTGCTTGTACTGGCCTGACAACAACAAGGGGGGGTGCTCGAGAAGCTGGGAGAGGACATCACCAGGACAAGTGACCCTGACTGCCCAAAGGGATGTCCCATACCATCTCTGTGTCCTGTCTATGACTGGGGGTGGGCTGGGGGCTGGGTGCAGCAGCTGGAGGGTCTTGTGCAGCATCAACTCTGGGTGATGTTGTGCTGTTCATCACTTGTTCTGTGTGTATATTACTAATCTCATTATCGTCCCTTTTTGTGTGTGTGTCCTATTAAACTGCTTTTATCCCAACCCACGTGTTCTCTCACTTTCACTCTTCCCATCCTCTCCCCCATCCCACCGGGGGAGGGAGAGCGAGCGAGCGGCTGCGTGGGGCTTGCTTGTTGGCTGTGCCTGAGCCACAGCAGCAGCACTGGGCTTGAGAAGCTTTGAGAAAGAGGGGAGGCATCTGCCAAACAGGCAGGGACAGGAACATATGGCTGGTGCAATCACATAAGCCTTCGTTGCATGGGGAGCCCAGGCAGGGAGGCTGTCTCGGGACAGTCAGAAGGGAAGGCAATAGCACAGGGGAGCGATGCACCACGACAACTGAGGCTTCAGTATTTGCTTTATTTTCCTTGAGCAAGAGGTTCAGGAGATGGGAAAGGCTGATTCTTACACCTGGCTTGTGCAGCTGATCTCAGCACGGGGAAGCTGCCGCTTCGGGGTTCTCCTCGCAGCGCCCTGCTCTTCAATACCCTCGCTGCTCTCATCCTCCCTGGCTGCTGACAGCTGCCTTTGCAGCTGGAAGAGGTTTTCCTGAGGCTTCCTTCCACCTCCCTTCAGGCTGCAGAGCGAGCTGATGCTTTGTGGTCCAGCCTTCTCCTTGCCCATCTGCAGACAATCTCCAGCTCGTATTGGAGCCCTCAGCAAAGCAGAGCTGTGTTGTAGGGTGCAGTGAATTTTGGGGAGGCACCGGGGGTGTCTCCCCTTGTTTAGGCTTTCTGCTAAATCATGCTCCGACTCCCTGCATGGAAATAGGATTCAGGGATGGGGCCTCATGGAAAAGCTGGCTGTGAGGAGTTTCTCTCAGAGGAGAGGGCACACTGTTGGTAGAAGGCATGATGCAGGCACAGTCTAAGCTCAGGCAATTACAGAGCAGCGAGGGAATCCTCCTGCACCCGAGCTGCTGATGGGGATGACTGAGGTGCTGAGTCACAGCTCCTCTGGGGGATGCTTTAATATTCAGTGAAAGGTGAGCAAGGATGTGATAGGAGCCCTCTAATTGCCATTAGGAATACGGTGTAACCACAGGCAGGAATTAACCCTGGTGTCCTTGTGCTGCTGGGGTTTGCAGAAGTGGTTTCCCCCTCCCTGGTCTGTTCTTGGGGATGGTCCCAAGGAGAGGGAAGGGAGCAGAGTGCCTCCTTCCATGCCTGTTTTGCAGTGCAATAAGAAAACCTTGAAATTTGGGGCTCTCGAGCTGCAGTCAAGCACTGGGGTCAGCTTATTGCAGCTGGGGAGGGAGCTGGGTGATGGGAGCTGATCTGTCTGGCCTCTGCTGCAGGTACCAGCCCGAGCTATGGCAGCAGCGGGTACCCCGGGGACACGGAGATGCTCACGTCCTTCAGCTGGGATGACAGGAACGTGCGCAGAGTCTTCATCAGGAAGGTAAGGGGCACGTCCCTCCAGGCTCAGCCTTCTCCTGCGAAGGCAGGAGAGCAGCTATGAGACCTTGGGGCCGGGGGGACCTGGCTGCAGTGGCTCAGCTGGGTGGGACACGGAGAATGTGGGATGCCCATGGGCTACCTCTCGTTGCAGGTTTATGCCATCCTGATGGTCCAGCTCTTGGTCACTGTTGTTATTGTGGCTTTCTTCACCTTCTGGTAGGTCTCTTGAGTAGCAGTAATGCTTTGTCCTGGGTACGCCCTGCTCTTGAACCATCTGTTACTGGGGGTGCTGGGGGTGGGGGTCCCCCTGCCATGCGCTCCAATAGAAAAGCAAAACTGAGGGAACCCTGAGAAGGCCCTTCAGTACTTCTACCTTGCCCACATGTCCTCTGGATTGTCTGTTCTGGGTGCTATCCCCAGCCAAGAGGATCAGCTGACATGTTTTTCCTTTGGGAGTTCTCATGGCCATCGGATCCCAGCCGACTCCAGGGACCGGGTCACCCCCCTCGCAGGAGCAGATACCCCGCGCTCAACCAGCCGCTGTCCAGCTCGGATGACTGAGCGCTTCGTGCAGCTCACGTTGCCTCCAGAATAAATAATGAATCACTGTCAGCCTGGGGATTTCAGCTCCTTAATCACATCTCGGGGGAGGCTGCTCCCCAGCCAGCCTGGCCGAGCAGTGGGTCACAGCAGGGCTGCCTCTGACAGCTCCAATTCCTTTCCAGTTGGTCAGGCTGATGGGTGGTGTTGGGGTTTCCCCCCCACCCACATACCCTGCGCTGCATCACCCCGTATGTGTTCCCAGGTTTAATTTAGCAGCAGCCTGTGAAACAATGGGCTTTTCTTGTCCTTTCCACTCAGTGATCTCGCTCTTGTCTGTCTTGCAGTGAGCCAGTCAAGGGGTACATCCAGACACACGCTGCCTGGTATTGGGCTTCCTAGTGAGTATCTCTTGCTTCTCCTATGGCCATGTACGCTCTGAACAGCTCTGGATGTGGCTGTGGTGATGTGGAGACACCTCCCAAACGCTTTAGTATCTTGTGTGTGAGGAATTGCACTAAGGTGTGTGGGGAAATTGATGGATAACATGAGGTGAGAAGATTAAGTCTTGCCTAGATGAGTCTGAGGCATGAGATGTGCTAGATACTTCCAAAAAGAGCTTGCTGCTCTCCAAACCAGGGTCAGAATAAATACCTGAGTATTGCTGGCAGAGCAAACCAGGTAAAACTGGGGAACTTACAGGAAAACAGCGCAGAAACCCAAATGTGAGACCTGAAAGGCTGCCTAGGGTACCTTAGAGGCTTAATTTTGGGGTTGTCCCATTGGAAGCCAGGAGATTGCCCAGATTTACACCTTGTGCCTTGACATGTAATAGCTGAAGCAGGGTCCAGGCAATGTTAAGGGAGGGAATGCATTTTGGGAGGGAATAGGATGTCTGAGGGGCTGTCACGCCTGTGCCTTCATCACAGAGCCACTCTCAGTGCCCAGAATTTGGGATGCTGCTCATTAGTCGAGCCTGGTCCAAAAGATCAGCTCTGAGGCAGCACAGGGCTGTGCTTCCCTGCGTTAGAATATTTGCAGTTGTGCTGGTTTCCTGGATGCTGCTTGTGCTAGTGCTGCTAATGAGGCAGGCAGAGTGCGCGATGCAATGTCGGTGAACAAGGCTCCATGAACTTGACTTTAATTAGTTCACACCCAAATCATGAAATGTGTCCAGGCCCAGAGATGAGACACCAGCTTATATAACTTGGGGAAAAAAATAACACCCAAAATAGCAGTGATAGAAGGGAACTGGCACCAGCGTGGCTCTTTGACCTTAAAAGAAAACAACATGCTCTTGCCTGGCCAGTTGCTCAGCTGGAGAAGCAGCATTGTCTTGTGAGGAGACAAGGCCGAGCTCAGGTCTGTGCTCTGACCTGTGGGCTCATCTCCTGCAGCTTCCTGGACAGTTAATGTTTACATCTTTCAGTAGGAGCAAAGCTGTCAGCTGGAGGAGGCTCTGTATCTGGGGGTGGGCTTAAATGTCCCTGCACCTCCCCAGCGAGCCAGCCTTTCCCTTCGTGCCAGTTGCCTGCCCTGATCTGGGTCTGGATCTCGTTAACGCCCAGAGACCCCAACTCTCTACCTCTACTACAGAAGTGGGTGCCTGAGGGTGTCTTCCTACTGCTGGGGTGATGGCTGGGAGGGAATAAAGCGGGAGCAGACGTGCAGCAGGGGGTGTGAAGGAGATGGGCAGCTGTGAGGGCTCTTTGCTCCCTACGTGCTTGCTTCCCACCTACTCAGCCAGGTCCGCCCCAGCCTTCCCGCCTTCCCCGGGGAGAGCAGCGCTGGGGTTATCTCTGGTGCCTGCAGCACGGCCGTGGGCTTTGCCCTCCCCTTCATTTATTAGACTGAAGGCGAGTGGCTATCACGCAGCCATCGGCATGCTTGGAAGCTGCTTCCCCCAGGCGCTGGGTGAGAGCAGGTGAGCAGGTTCCCACTGTGCCATAGCCCATCAGCGCTGTGGAAAAACACCCGGCTGCCTGATGGCTGCAGCAGAGGGACACATCCCTCACCTCTTGGATTTATTATTATTGCTTTTGCTTTGCTGAAGGGTCAAGTCATGTGAGATAAGTAACTGCCTCTCCTGTGACCTGGGGATGGCTTGTGCAACAGCATATTAGCCTTGGGTCCATGAGCTTCACCAACCCAGAGTGCTGAACTCTTCCTCCAGTGCTGGTGGAGTAAGATGGGACCAGGTCCCTTCTCCGACACGCACCTTCCCCTTGGCCTTAGGCAAGTCACTCTTCCCGGCCCTGTGAACCTTGGTTTATGTGCTGCCAAAATCTCAGCAGGATGCCTGGATCCCAGCCTGATGAGAGGCAAAGTCTGGCCACCTCAGTACGAGCAATAATTCATGCGCTGGGGCATCAACAGGCAATATGTTTGGGTGCTCTGCTCATCCTGGACCTGAATTCTACCCTTCCTCTGCTCAGCAACCGCCTGTTGGGTTTTTTGGGGAGGGTTTGCTGTCCCACCTTGGGGACTGGCATGGGCAAAACAGGTAGTGGCTGCTCTGCATTTTGAACTTGTCAGCTGGAGACTTCTCCCCTACGGCAATACACAACGCTTGTGTCTTCCTCCCTAAGCTGCTCCTTTGCTTCCCTTTGCAGTGCTGTTTTCTTTGTGACCTACTTGATTCTCGCTTGCTGCTCTGGACCCAGGTAAAAGATTCTCTTTTTTGGATTTGGAAGGTCCCTGTGAAATGAAAGGTGCTGGAACAGGCTGCCCAGAGAGGGGGTGGGTGCCCCGTCCCTGGGGGTGTTCAAGGCCAGGTTGGATGGGGCCCTGGGCAACCTTCTGTAGCTCCAGGCCTGGAGGTTGGTGGCCCTGCCTGTGGCAGGGGGGTTAGAGCTCTGTGACCCTTGGGGTCCCTCCCAACCCAGACCAGGCTGGGATTCAACGATGGATTCAGTCTTCCTCTTGTTTCAAGTGCAACCAGCGGCGTTGCAGGGTGGGAGGGGGTTGTGCTGACCCAGCAGTGCAGGGCCTGAGGGACCAACCATCCTTTGAGGCCTGATGCAGTCGTGGGGTGCTGCAGCACAGCAGTAAAACCTTGAGTCGAATCACACCTGGGAAGGAAGCTGAGCTGGGCCCAAACGCTGCCTGTTAAACGCTGCAGAGGTGCTCTCTCCGCTCTGTGGCGGGGCGCTGCCGGCTGCTTTGCTGGGACATCACGGGGCCGTTGGCCCGCTTGGTCTGGGAACACCCCAAATGCACGCTCATTCCCAAGAGGCTGACTGTCCCCTTGCACCACCCTTGCCCTTTGCTGCCCAGGCCATTGATCAGCTGCCGTAACTTAGGCAGCCAGTTGTGCAGTGCTGCTAGCTACCTCTGCCCTCCGCACTGAAGGGCTGACCAGCCCCTGTTTCTTCACTTGCAGGAGGTATTTCCCATGGAATCTGATCCTGCTGAGCATCTTTGTAAGTAGCACATCTGGACAGCATCTGCCCTGCCCCTGCAACGAGCTCTGGGTTTCAGGATGGCTCCAAGGAGGAGAGACATCTGGTCTGGAAACCTGCAGGAATTTCATCCTGTAATTGCCTGGCTCTTGGGCTAAGGAGCTGTAATTGAGCTAGGCTGTGATAAGCAGGAAAGAAAGGGAATCTCTGGCTTTTAAAGAAGTAATTGCTGCTGGTCAGTGGTGGGAGCTAGGTTAGGGTGCTGGAGTCTGTGCAAGAGGGGTAGAGGGATGGGGAAAGTGGGACTGCTCTTGGGGCGGTGGCTTGCCCTCACTTTAACCTGCTCTGTGATATTAATCACCAGAGGATTAGAAACTATGTAAAAACTGAGCATCTGTTTAAAAGGCTTCACTCCTTTATCATCACCACTGTAACTGAAATGCTTTACGTGTCTCCCTGGGACATGAATGCAGGAGTAACGTGGTTCTCTTTCCCTCCCAGACACTCTCCATGGCTTATCTCACTGGGATGCTCTCCAGGTAGGTCAAGCATGAGGCCTCCCGAGGCTCCTGTGTTTTGTCTCTCCCTGCAGAAAGCCCATCCCTACCCCTGAAATGTGGGCAACAGCACGCTCTGGTAGCTCCTGACTTTGCTAAATTCTATAGAAGGGCCAGGGACGAGACAGCACCAGCACGATGGGCTGTATGGGACTAACAGGCTGTCATCTCACCTTCTCCACTGAGCAGTACTCTAGCAGATGGGGGTGAAGTGAGACAAGGAGTTTTTTCCAGCAGTTTCAGGGGGGTTTTGTAGACTACAAAACCCTGTAGCTTGCTTCTGCTTGGGTTTTTACTGTTGCAGCCTGCTCACAAGACCAGCCCTGGCTCACGTGGGTCCCTGGTGATGAGGTGGATGAGGCAGTGGGTGTTGGTGGATGTGTGCTGGGAACAAAGAAAGTCGCAGCTTCAGCAACCCAGGGAAATTACCAGTGATATCACTGCCCAGTCCAGCCAAAGGGGAGAGCAGGGATCGGCTTTTCTTAGAGCTGAGCCTGGTGCTGTGGCCAAAATCAGTAGTCAGACATACACAAAGCTGTTACAGATGCCTGTGGTCTCCCCACATGTTCAAATCCCTCCTTCCCTGTGGTTTTCCAAGACTCACCCCCCATCCTTCCCTTTTTACACTGGGGGGCACACTGATAATTTCAGCACCCTTGTGCCCTGGGCTGGGGCTTTCCTTGGTACCCCTCTGCTACGCTCCTGCCGGCCTCAGTCCCCCCTTCCACTGCTCCGGGCAGGAGATGCTGCAGAGGGGCTTTGCTGTTCATTTTGCAGTTACTACAACACCAAGTCAGTCCTTCTGTGCCTGGGGATCACAGCCCTGGTGTGTCTGTCTGTCACCATCTTCAGCTTCCAGACCAAGGTGAGTTTGTGCCGATGGGTTCCTCTGGGAGAGGCGGGCCCGGGGGTGTGAGGAGTGAGGGGCAGGGTCTGTGGGACTCTGGATGCAGGAGCTACCTGAGGGATGCTAGCAAGTCAAGGGAAGGTTCCAGGCAGGGCAGGTGCTGGGGCTGAGGGATGTGCTGGGGTATAGATGGGGCTGGAAGATGTTAATGTGTTGGGGGTAAGAGGAATTGGGGTTTTTTGAGGATTAGGCTGTGGGGTACTGGCACAACGTGTATGGTGGGCTTTTGCATGTCAGGTATGTGATGGGCTCTGAGTTCTTACCCGTGGCAATAAAGGGGATACAGCAAGTGTTGGCTCTGTGCCATACAGATGGGTAGTGGGCTATAGGACCCCAGATGCAGATGAAGCAATGCCATGTAACAGCAAGATGTGTGTGCTGCTGGAGAGTCCCTCCCTGTGGACCTGGGGCGGTTTGGGTCCCCTTGCTGCCTCCTGTTCCAGCACTCTGCACTAGTAATGGGAGGTTCTTTTCCTCTTCAGTTTGACTTCACCTCCTACCAAGGTGTCCTCTTCGTGATGCTCATGGTTCTCTTCTTTGGTGGCATCATCCTGGCTGTGATACTGCCCTACCAATATGTGAGTGATGACCTGCACCCCTCCTCCCTTGCCCCATGCCGCCAGTCCTGGTGCAATGCTGGGAGCTGACTGGCTCAAAGCCGCCAGCTCCAGGGCTTGGCTCAGGAGGGGTATCTGCCTGTTCTCCAAAACCCTGCAGAAACACCCACAGAAAGAAGAAGGGAGATCAGGTGGCTGCTGCCTGGTTGGTGTACAATCAGATACCAGGTCGTGGGACAGCACTGGCCTGGGGCTTGAGGAAATTTGTTTCTGTTCCTGGATCTGTGTAGTGACCCAATGACAGCCACATCACCTGCTGGTGCCTCAGTTTCCCCTCCAGTAAACCGAGGGTAGCCAGCCTGTTAAAGTGCCAGCCTGCCCAATACAGAACTGGGCTCCTGCCCCAAATTCACAGCAGGACTTGGACTCTGGACAAGTGTGGTGGGGTGCCTGTCTGGCCAGACAGAAAACACTAGGCACCATCCTGCAGCGCTTAAATCCGGAGACTCAAATGTCTCAGGAATAAGCACCCCTGGAGCATGATCCAGCCCCCAGGACAAGTCCTGATGATGAGTGCCCACCCTGTCACACCACCAGCTGCTGCCAGCCCTCTTGTGTGGGTCCAGCCTCCTCCTTCGCCCTTGCTGGTCACAGCTGGCATTAGCTGTGCCCAGCTGAAATCCTTGAGCAGCCTGTGACCACACCTGACAGAGGGTTTGGCGTCGCAGCATGGAGTGTCTGGTCCCCATCCAAAAGTGTCTCATTAGGCAAACTGTCTTTCAAGCAAGAGCCTGACAGACCCTGGAAGATGCTGATGAAAGAGGGGAAGATGTGTAGGGCTGTGCAGCCACCATTAATCACCCCGAATTCCTGCTTGTGCTGGAGATGGAGGCACCTGGCTTTGATCTCCACAGCCTTTAAGTGACCTCCAATCCCTCTGAATCTTACCTGGCTTCTCTGGGGACCTGAGTCATCCTTTAAGGGCCAGACCTGCAGAAGACACTCCTACTGCTACTAAACCTTGAGTTGGTCTGACGAGCAAATACACAGGCTGGTGTTTCCAAAGCCAGGAGCTTGGATTTGGGTGGTTGTTGCTTGAGATCCATCATTCCCCTGCGGAAACTGAGGGTAAACCAGCTCGCAGCGCCAAGCCGCTGCCATTAAACTGTTGAGACAACTGCTCTTTATCTTGCAGCCTGTCAAGATAAGCATAGCTTGAGGCAGCCTTGTAATGAGCTTGTCTATCTGGGGAGGCAGGCTTCCATCTCTGGGTTGAATCAGCTGTTCATGTGGGCACCTTCTCCTGGGATAGGGGAACCTCTCCCTTAGCGCTGTGCAGTGCTGGGCCACAGCAAGCAGGGCTTCAGGGTTGGTCTTAATGCCAGTGAATTTCCTGCTGTGAGTCCAGCGGATGAATGTGTTTGTTAGGCTTGTTAATTAAGCTGGGTATGGCTCTTGGAAGGGTTTGGTGTTTCTTCCAGTGGCATCAGCCTTGTCTGGGTAAAAAAAACCACCCAGGGCTGCTGCAAAATATGTTTCCAGCAGGATAGTGCTGAGATAATTCCACAGAGATGGTAACTGTGTTGAAGGAGGCTCTCTGGAAACACACATACCTGATCTACAAGCTTGAGCTCAGTAGACACAATGGGTGCAGTGAGAGAGGAAACTGAGGCACAGCAATGTGGGTTTTTTGCCATGAAACGGTCAACCACAGAGACTGTGTTGGAGCTGGACGTGGTGCAAGTCTATCCCGGGCTATTAGCACTTTCCCTACCTCATATCCTCCATGTAAGAGCTGAGCCCTCTTCTGTGTCAAGTCCTAATTAAGCAGCTCTCTCCCAGGCACTGACTGATGGATGTGCTTCCTTTAGGTCCCCTGGCTCCACGCGATCTACGCTTTGCTGGGTGCTGTTATCTTCACAATGGTGAGTGGTGCTGGTGGGGAAAAACTAAGCAAAGAAGTGAGGAATATAAGCCTTGCTTATACTTTAGATATAAGCTTTTAGCCTTGAAGGGTGCTTGGAGGAGGGAGAAGAGCGAGTCGAGGGATTGCAGGGAGCTCTGCATCCTGAAATACTCACGAACAGCAATTACTGTGGTGACCTCAGCCTCCTCCTGAGGTGCTGGCGTACGTGATGGTGCTGGTGAGAGCCTGGAGTGATTGCACATAGGGCACGGGTTTGCCAATACTAGGTGTGAACAGCAGAAAGCCTGGTAGGGACAGGGGAAAAGGCACGTCTGGAGTGGGAAAAGCAGAGATGAAGCTTGGGCAGAGCAGTGGGAGCCGGACCGCAGGGCTCCAAGGGAGCCTGGGGTGCAGTGACACTGTGGTCAGGTCAGGGTTGGTTGAGTGGGAGTGAAGCGAGGACCGGGTATGAGTCTGACAGAAACAGGGACAGAAAGACAGTGAGAGGCCGTGCTTTGAGATTAAGGGGCATGAGGAAGGTATACTGCAGGCAGGAAAAGCCCTGAAGCCAGGCAGCTCCTCCAAGGAAGGTTGAAAAGCCTGGATCCACTCCTCCGACTGCTCCCCAGCCATCCCTCCTGCAAGCCTCTTCCCGGAGCAAGTCCTGGCAGTGCCGTGCTTGCCATCTAGGTGTGGGAGTTGTCTGGGAAGATGCTTGGCGTTACCCTGAGGTGGGGGTCAGGAGGAGGGCTGCCTTGGGGTTCAAGGCGGTGCCCATTGGGCACGTTGTGAATAAGAACAGTTGAGCAATTTCATTTATTAGCTATAAAAGTCATTGCAAGTGAGCTCGGGTATTTCTTCTGTGATTCATGATTAAGGACTGCTCTGTAAAATACAAGTAGGCTAAACATCTTATAATTACCCCATAAACTTCAGTCAGAACCTCAGCTGGTGGAGCTTATTGTGCCGGCTTGTCAGCTCAGCCTGCCCATGTCTGGGGAGATCAGTTGTTATTTATGACTGGGGAGGGCAGAGATGCCAGCTGACCCCCAGGCGATGGCAAAGATGCTCCAGCAGCCCTGAAGAGCTCCGTGCCAAGGTGTCGGTCACAGGATAGGTTAACAGACAGAGTAAAGGTGAGATGGGAGAAGATATTGGGCTTGAAGTCAAGAGGGCACAGGTATCTTGCAGCTGGGCTGCCAGCCTGCCTTGTAGCCCATGTTTGGTCCTGTGAGTGCTGTGGCCCTGCAGTGAAGCTGGATTCCCACTGCGATGGCCTCACTGGTAACAC
This sequence comes from Zapornia atra, assembly GCA_013400835.1. Lineage (NCBI taxonomy): Eukaryota > Metazoa > Chordata > Aves > Gruiformes > Rallidae > Zapornia > Zapornia atra. The sequence goes on along the minus strand of VZTU01025297.1, from coordinate 4,357 downwards.
ACGACCTGCACTTACTCATGTTCGTAGCTCAGAAGGGTATTAGCTCCCCTCTGGGTCTGGCTACCTCTGCTAGCAGCTCTGCAGCCCTTGGTGCTGCTGGGACCTGTGTTTTCTTGCTTTTTATTGTTCTGGTGCTGCTGCTGCTGCAATGTCACGTCGGGTCCTTGTTACCTGGCAGGTGTTTCTGAACCGGGAGAAGTCTGGGAGTAACTACTCATAGGGATTGGCTGAGGAGGAAGAGGGAGAAGTGCTCCAGAGCTGATCCTGAGACATGTTTGGGATGGATGAGCATGAAGGAAGTAGGGGCCTGGAGGAATAGTTAGGCTCAGGGTTTGATCCTCAAGAGTGAAATAGAAGGGGAAAACTGCAGCTTGTTCTGAGCTTTTAAATTGCAGTTACAGCTCAGAAAAATTGGCTGCATTTTTGTTCTGGGTGCAGTGAAGCAATTGGGAGCACGTCTTGCCTCCCTGTGCCAAACCTCCTTGTGACTGTTGCTGGGTTTCCTCCTCTCTCCTCACAGTTCCTGGCATTTGACACCCAGATGTTGATGGGGAATCGTCGGTACTCGCTGAGCCCAGAGGAATACATCTTCGGAGCCCTCAACATCTACCTGGACATCATTTACATCTTCTCTTTCTTCCTCCAGTTCTTTGGCTCCAGCCAGGAGTGAGCGCAGCAAGGCAGGATCTTCTCTTTGCTGGCAAGATGCAAGTGTTTAAAAGAAAAAAAATTAAGAGGAGGAAAAGAGGGTTAAAACAAACAAAACCAAACCCACCCTTTTCTGGCCCACTAGCTGGCTCCATTCAATCAGCTGAGCAAAACCCCTGGGTTCCTTACGCAGCTTGTATATATGCTGTTAGGCCTTTGTGACCCAGAAAGCAAAGCAGGGCTTCAGTGTTATGTCTCTTCTGCTCCCTCTGCTCCTACTGAGATCAAACCAGACCAGAGACTGGGAGGCTTGAGACCTGCATCATCTTTTCCCCAGAGGCTGTCAGAGTTGCCTGTCTGAGTCTTGCACGTGGGATGCTGAAGTGCTGGGAACAGCTCTGTGAAGGGAAAATGACATTGGGGGGGGAGTAAGGAATTTGGCTAGGATCCTGGCAGGAGAACTAGCTAACGAAGGGAATGACTAGGGACATCCTTGTGTCCCTGTTTCTCTCCTGCATCCACTTGGAGCCTTGCAGCCTCTGCAGAGATATATTCCTGGTAGTACCCGCTTTTAGAAGCGCAGAGCAGGGGATCATGTAGTCTGGATGTCCCAGCAATCAGTCCTTCAGGCACAGGGGGACCTGTTGTTCAGGACATGCAACCTCTTTGAGGACATCCCTAAGGTCCCAGCAGGAAGAATTTGTCTGTATCCTTTGCATCTGACTGTGGGCCTGAGTGTGTACTCTTTCCTTCCCAGAGTGGGACGGCAGGACCACCAGCTGTGGGCTCACCTCCCACCCCAGGGATCAGCTCTCTCCAGGGAGGGCTGTAACCCCACGTAAGGCTTATTGGCAGAGAAGAGATGAAAGAGGCTGAGTTTCAGAGCCCAGGCAAAGCCAGGCATCTCCTGATGTGGGAAATGGTCATCAGGATCTGATGCCTTCACAAAGATTCTCCTGGTTGCTTGAGATTACTGGTCCTAAGTGGGTATTACCCAGGGACTGAGGCCAGGCCCAGAACAGGCCCCGCTTTGCAGTGAGCACCAGTGTAGCCTCTTGCTCTGGCACTTCCCAGTTTTGCTCCCCCAAACAGGGATGTCAGTGAGAGCACCAGACGCCTCAGTGTTCGGGTAACTTTCCATCTTCCCCTTGCTCACATTCCCCTGTTTGGGGATTAGCTGGCTAATTTCTAACCGTAAAGCCCCAGGTGGAGATAAGAGGCCTTTGGCTCTTATTTAAAAAGTGATCCTTCCTGCTGATAGAACCCCGTATCTTCCATCTCCCTGGGAATGGCAGGGCAAGTGCGTCACTGAGCTGCCTCTAGCAATCCCTGCGTGTTCCAGAGAGGCTATGCCAAAACGCTGCCTACCACACATTCCTCCTCTGCTGCTGCCCCAGCTTTTACCCTTCACATGTTGTATCTTCTCACCACACGTGTTGGGTGCCCCGAGCTGGGCAGAGGAAAGTTACCACGCAGAGTGGAAGCGGTTCAGCCCCTCTGCGGCTGTGCTGACCTTGTCCATGAGCACGAGTGATGCCTCCCACCTCACCTTCCTCCCCAACAGCCCCTCAAAACAACAACAGCAACAAAAAAACCCAGCCAAAATCTTCTTAGGGATAAAGGAGACTAATAGGTGATGGCAGCATGAAGTTCATGACCCACTGGTTTCCGCAGTGCATTGCAGAGAAGAAGTAAGAGCTCTGAGTTGCTGAACAGGCAGAATTGGGAGAGTGGGGATGGTCATGAGAGGCACCCTAAAAGTTTATGAAATGGGAATTTAAAGAAGGAATTTTCTGGCTCAGACCCATGCAGGCACTTCTGAAGTATCTCAGCAGACTGGTTCTGACGCCTCTTTTTTTTGCTCACAGCAAAAGGCCTTGTAGGTATTCTTGTTTTCCAGCTTTTAAGGAGGGAGTATGGAGTTACATGATGATTTCTGAATCTGAAGTAGTCCTAAACCTCCTCCTTGGGAGGACAATCTAGACCAGAGCTCTGCAGCCCTCCTTTCTGTGCTGGGACTCCTCCAAATGGGCCCGGCACATCCTGGGATGGAGAACGCAGATCTGCAGCCCACTCTGGATCTCTTGCTCTTTTTTTCTTTTCCTTATGGTGTGGAGTAACTTTGCTGCTGCCTGAGCTGCTGCTGCATCCTGGCTTTCTGCTCCTGTGTGGGAAAAGCTTGCATGCCACCTGCTCCATCCCCAGGCCACCTGAGTGGGGATAGCTTGCTGCCCTCCCACGCCCCTCCACAGGGCTCCCTTCTTGCATGCATCCTGGTCCCTCCTCTGTGCTGACCCCAGGGCTTGCAGTCCATCCAAGCCAGAGCTACCAAAAGCACTTGGACTGAAGCAGTGAGTAATCTGTACATGCTCAGAGAGGTGGAAGTCCTCATGAGGCTGAGTAACGCAGGAATTAGGGGTGGGATATAGCTATAGGCATGTTCCTCCTGGGTTCCCTGACCATCTGTGTAAGGGAGGTGCAAGGCTGCTGCTCTTCCTCTGTGTGGATTTCCTATATTTGAGGTCTGTGTTGCCCAGACCTGGGCTCCGTATCCCCTTGCTCTGTTTGTCTGGCCATTCTTATGATTTCACTGTAAATAGGATTTTGTATTTTCTCCAAACATTGCTAATAAATTGTTGCAAAACTGTTGTTGCTGTGGTGAGGTCTCCTCACTGATGTACAGCTGAGGAAGGTCTGGTTGCACAGCTGGTGCTGCATCCCCTTAAAGCAGAAAGATATAAAGATGACTGCAGCATGGCCCAAAGTTTTAACAGAGACCAGGCTCTGACAAGGGAACACATTCTACACAAAGGAATCACTGGCGTGTGGTTCCAGCACAGGCATCGTGCACGAGAGCGAACTGAGGGCCCATGGGCTCCTTGGTGAGGATCCTGTTCTCCCTTAGAGTTTGTTTAAGCAGCCACAGGATTAAAAAAACGAGTGGGGTTAAGCAACTCACCTCCTCAGAGGGTGTTTCTGGAGCTCTGGAGACCAGCCTGATGTACTAAGCTTTCTCCAGAGTCAACGGGAAAAAGAAATGCCTCCAGAGAGCAATTCACCTGACCTAAACTAATGCCCACACTGGGAAGTGCAGACTCCTCTCCATCGGCTCTGAAGGGCTGCTGAGCTCAGGCTGACCGAGTTCCGAGGAGAGGAATCCCCGAATGTAGCAGGATGAGGAGGATGGGCTCTCGATGCCACCTTTGCCTTGCAAAAGGGATCCCTCCTGACGCGACCCCGGCTCCCTCCTTTGCAAGAACCAAACACAGGGCGGCCCTCGCTTCAGGCGAGCGCCATTCACCTGCATTGCTGAGCTCCTGGCGCCCTCTGCGCTTCACGCTCTGACAAAACGAAACATCAAATGAAACCCAGCTTCCCTTGTGCCAACTTGAACCTCAAACCTTCTCCACGCCAACTCTTCCCCTCCTTTAACCACAGGCTTTCATTTTCCTCTGCTGTGAATCCTCCTGCTCTGCCCTGGTCAGGCCCCACCTGGAGTGTTGTGTCCAGAGCTGGGCTCCCTGGGATAGAAAAGCCAGGGATCTCCTGGAGAGAGTCCAGAGGAGGCTCTGGAGATGCTGAAGGGCCTGGAGCATCTCCCCTGGGAGGAAAGGCTGGGTGAGCCGGGGCTGTTCAGCCTGGAGAGGAGGGACTGAGAGGGAAACTGATCAATGGTTATCAGTATCAGGGACATGGGCAGCCTCTTCTC
>VZTU01025296.1:0-28622 GCA_013400835.1 Zapornia atra | reverse complement strand
GCACTTGGCCTTGTTGAACATCAACAAGGCTGAACATACAATACAGGGCCCAGCCTCCTGTGTACGTGGGATTTCTAGAAACCAAGGCAGAACAATGCCTTAGGCTGCCTAAATTACAGGTGCACGAGATAGAGAGAAACAGATTAATAATTTTGCTGATAGGGGAACTCATGCCAATCCAGGCACTTTTGCAACACCAAAATAGATTCTGGCCTAAGCCCTTTTGTTGTAGCTATGCAATCAGTTACCAGTTAACAACAACCTTATCCAGTACTGGCAGCCCTAAGGAGTCAGATGCACTTTGAGGAGGCCCTCAGTTGAAAACCACATTTAATACTCAACAGCTTTTCATTAACACATTTTAAATTTGCATTATCTGCTCACTGGTTATGAGGCCTTTAGGGTATTCTTCTCTCACACTGTCAAGATTTTCTCTCCACCTACTACTGCCTTGTAGTAGTGGAAGCTGACATAGAAATTAATAGAATATGAATAGAAAAAAATGGAAAAATTCTCTCCAAATGAGACCACATCTGAGATACTTTACGTTACCACTGTTACCAGGAAGGAGACAAAGATGATTGCATAGAATTTCCTTGCTGACCTACCCCAAACAAAGGCACAATATAAACTTCATCCTCCCATAAAGTTGGTGCCATTTTTGATAACACATTGATAACACATTCAGTTTGGAGAAGGCTCTGGGGGGACCTTATAGTGGCCTTCCAAAACCTGAAAGGTGCCAATAAGAAAGCTGGGGAAGAACTGTTCATGAGGGCATGCAGCAATAGGATAAGGAGTAATGGTTTTAAACTAGAAAAGGGGAGATTTAGGTTGGATATTAGGAAAAAAATCTCTAATATGAGGGTGGTAGATCACAGAACATGTTGCCTGGAGAGGTAATGGAGGCCACATCCCTGGAGAAATTCAAGGTCAGGCTTCATGGGGCTCTGAGAAACCTGATCTAGTGAAGATGTCCCTGCTTACTGCAGGGGGCTGGAACTAGATGTCTCTTCCAACCTAATGTATTCTATGATTCTATGATTTCTGCAAGCAGAAATGTTATCAGTGCTTATTGAGTCCATCACCCTTCTGCTGTGCCTTATCTCTGAATCCGAGTTACACCATGCAATTTATTTTATTTTCCAGTCAAAACTTGGTTAATTTACACTTTCATCACAGTTTCTGAGTGTTAATGTTATTCTAGTCTACTTTTTAAAAAAAGTTTTAGCAAGTTTCTAGGGCAAACTAGGTTTAATTCTTGGGTTTTAAGAATTTTTCCAGAGAATTTACAATTTTTCTGTTTTGTAAAAATGAAACTCCAGGACATTCCATAAGTAATTATTTTTAGATACAAGTCTTGATTATGTAAATTCTTTAAGGCTATTTATTTCTTTATTTGACCATGTAACTCTGTAGCATCCTGATACAAGTCTATGTGTAAACACAAAACCCAAATGAAACCCTAACATAACAGGCTCACTGTGAGGATGGCAGTATGTTTTGTCCAGGTCTCTGGTCTGGGTAATTAAGAGACCAGGATAGTTACACATTCTCCTCTCAGTCTATACACAGATGAAGCCACTACCAAGGTTTACCATGCTTCTTCCAACTCCCAAAACACCTTTGGCATGTGATCAGGCAGAAGGATGACCTAGTTCCCAAAGAAACAGTTTCTGTGATGTCATGTATAATGAAAAATAGGAGACTTACATGAGCTCTGGTATGGTTATAAAATCTTTTACCAACACCTAGAAGCGTGTGTTGGTTTTTTGCTTGCTCAGTTTGAAAACATGATGCTGTTTCACTCACAAAAATAATCTCTGGAACCCATATGCAATTAGTTGGCTTCCTCCTTTTTGGTCAGGGAAAAAAAGAAGGGCCCAGTATATCCCATGGGCCGTGTAGATACTGACCTTACTTGAACTCCAGATAAGCAATCTCAGTGTGTGCAGGTATCTTCAGTTTCCTCTTACGTGTACTTACAGGAATGATTGAATGTTTGATAGCCAAAGCATGCAGTCACTAAGGTGATACATTAATTACATTATTTAACCAAAAGAATGCTTGTTGGTACCAGGAAAAAAATACTGATACTATTTCTAACAACTAAAAAGGCCTGTTTAAAGGCATCTTTCCTAAGACAGTCAATGTTATGAAGAGCAAATTACCTTTGCTATTATTCTGTGTAAGATCCTCATCCTCCATTAGTCCACCTCCTCATCCTTCACTTGCATGTCTCCTCGAAGGGAGTAGGTATACAGGTTATGAGTAGATGAATGACTCTTCTCAAACCTGCTTTCATGAAAGATAGATGAAGGCAGAATTGTAATATTTGTTACAAGAATTAAGTGTTCAGGAAAATCATTGATGAACATCATCACACCAATTCCAGTGAACTTGTCAACCCAGTGCAAAGCTTGATTTGGTGTCAGTCTAGGGTTTGGGGCTTTATTTAAGGCACTTTCTAAAAATAAGGGATTATTTGGTATATCTCAGCAAACCAAGTTGCTGACATAACTGTCCTAAAACTGACAGATGGTATCAGCTATTCCTCATTGCTCAGACAGATTTAGACCCCAACTTTTATATCCAATCTACAAAAATAGCAGCATGCTTCAGAAATTTAAAGAAGGTTGACCCCAGCATCCCTGAAATGGCTGAAAAAGTCCCATTGTTGCAAGAAAAAAATGTTCTTTTCCCTCAGGATGATCAAATTTGATGGGGAGAAATTTCAGGGCATGGGAAGAAAGCAAGTGGATGTATGCCAACATCTTTGTTATAATCAATTATTTGCACATCAGACCCTATCACATTCTTTCACCCCTGGTAATTAATGTGCTGTATGATTCGTTTCAACCTTTCTCCTCTGTCCATGGCTCTTGATGCCTCAGTTCATCTTGTAATAGGGTGACACTACTTCACTTTGAAGATAAAATGACCACATCAACAAACACTGGACAGAAGTGAACCACATAGCAAAAGGTTCCTGTATTGTCTAAAGTGGTCGTTTCAAAGTGTAACCACTGAAAACGAAGTGTAGGCCAGCCTTTGCATCTGATGTGCACCATTTTATAACATGTTGTGCTCAGAAAGCAGCATTAATTTGTTGTCTTCTTCTTAGTCTTTTTTTCTTGCCCTGATAATTCTCCCCCTCTCTTCCCTTATTTCCTATAGCCCTTGGTTTGTTTGCACTGATCTCAGATTTTCTTTGTGCAGGTCCCAACAGTACAAATTTCCAGCACATAACTAGAGCTCCTACTTGTTTCAGTAATACTGATGAAGTTAATCTACTTAAATGGGTTAATCAACCTCAAACAAGGTAATTCTATTTTTCTGAAGAATTGTGTAAGTGAAGAGACTGCTTCCTAGAGTGTCAGCAGTTTGAGGGCCTCCACCTATGCTGTTTCTGTTCTTTATGTTAAGACATTAAAGGTCAAGACATTTTCTATCTGTGTTCTTTAAAAGAACCCCAACAACTTAAATATTTATAGGTGGTATTCAAATGGCTTAAATTTGTCTGTCTATAGATCAAGTTCTCAGTCTAAACTAATTGTCCAAAAGTCAACAGAGAGATAAACCAGCTGCAAAGAGTTATCGTACTAATCTTAGATGTTTATCTTAAGATAGGATGAATAGCTCTATAGAGTTATAAGTCTCTGTTAACTGCAGAGGCTAACTTAATGAGTAGTTTAGACTAGATGGCTAATTTCAGTTGACGATGATAAGAGAATACCTCCTTGTGTGTCTCCCTGTCTCCTGCTTCCTCCCCTCCTCCACCCTCCCCCTTCATTATTAAAAGTCGTCATGAAGGGAAAAAAAACCAACCTGCACAACAGCAGCTGGAAAAGAAAAGTGAGAAGATGTGAGAGGAACAACTCTGCAGAAACCCAGGTCAATGAAGAAGGAGGAGGAACTCCAGACACTGGAGCAGAGATTCCCTTGCAGCACATGGAGAAGACAATGGTGAAGCAGGCTGCTCCCCGCAGCCCGTGGAGGTTGATAGTGGAGCAGATATCCACCTGCAGCCCTTGGAGGACCTCACACCAGAGCAGGTGGATGTACCCTGAAGGAAGCTGAAGTGCATAGAAAGCTCACCCAGGATCAGGTTTGCTGACAAGACTTGTAAATCTGTGGGGGACTGATGCTGAGCAGTGTGGTCCTGAAGGTCTGCACCCCATGGAAGGGACCTACGCTGGAGCAGCTTGTAAAGAACTGTAGTATATGGGAAGGACTCATACTGGAGAAGTTGGTGGAGGACTGTCTGCTGTGGGAGGGACCCCATGCCGAAGCAGAGGAAGAGTGTGAGGAGTCCTCCCTCTGAGGAGGAAGAAGTGGCAGAAGCAATGTGTGATGAACTGACCTCAACCCCCATTACCCCTTCCCCTGTGCCACTGTGGATGGGGGGAGGTAGAGAAATCAGGAGTGAAATTAAACCTTGGAAGAAGGGAAGGGTGAGGGGAAGGTGTTTTTTAGGTTTGTTCTTATTTCTCACTATAGAACTCTGTTATTCATTGGCATTAAATTAATTTTCCAGAGATCAGTCTGTCTTGCCTGTGATGTTAATTGCTTTGTAATCTTTTGATTGTGTTTTCTCCATTGTCCTGTTGATGGAGGTGGAATGATAGAGCAGCTTGTTTGGCACCTAGCAGTCAGCCAGCCAAGGTTGACCCACCACAGTAACTCAGTCGATTTTCTTCCCTTGCTAGTGGCCCTTGTAAGTGAGCCAGCGTTTATTTTTGATAGCCACATATTTGTGTCTGTTCTCAGAGGGGTAAGCTTATCTATGCAGAGAAGAAATACTCTTTCAGATGCTCAGTGTAGTTGTATGGGTGTGGTTACTGATGATACTTGGAAGCTCTCATTGAAATCGAAGGAGAATTTCCAAAGTATCCCATAAAGTCAGGGGGTTGCACTTTTGCAGACAGGGGATTTCAAAAACTACAATGCAGTTGGAGAAAGCTGTTAATCAAAAAAAGCTCTGTTATAGAAGAGCTGAACCGAATGTTTCTTTTAGACTGTATCACCAAACTCAGTCTTTTAACACTAAAATTGACAATACCACTCCTTCAGTTTTTCTTGAAAGGCTTCCAAACAATTACTTCATAGCCAGTATTATATATCACTGCCTCATAATTTCATGCTTGTTCTGAAATAATTGCAAAAAGCTTGCTTTACCATATATTATTATCTGATGATATACTTTGTATCTGACATGCAAGTGTGGTGCCTAATGCAGAGTAAGCAGGTACTTGCCTGAACGAGCTTTCTCCACGTGCCTGCTGAAGAATGGAATGCAGATGGCCCTTTGCTTCCTCCTTGACAGGCTGCAGCTCTCTAATCCTTGCATTTCAGCTCTTTACACGGATGCACGCAAGACAGAGCAGGCAGAATACACTGCCCTAAGTAACTATGCACTTAATACCATGAAATCCTGGAATTATGGGGCTCAGTTCCTGAACACCAGGTTGCTAGAAGGATACCAAGCAGCTGAAGATTGGTTGGAAGAGCAATAGAAAGATGATGAAGAGAGATAGCTGGTTTAAAGTGGAATACTGGGAAAAAGCTAACATTTAGTTAAGGAATGACTGAGAGTAGGACATGATAAATAAGTCAAATTATCTAAATATTTCTAATATCAAAAAAGATAGAAGTTTTAGTATGTTGGTATAGAGAATAACTGTCAGTAAAAGGACAGATTTCGATAAAGGAGCAGGTAGGCAGCCAGGTTTTATATTCCCACCAACAGGTTTTGCTGAGGTGTGCTTAGTCATCAAAAGTCACAAGATCAGTGAAATACACACCCCAGAAATTGTATAAATGTATTCTTTAGTTAGTAAGATTCCCTAAGAAGAAATTAAAATAAACTTGGAAATTGTAAAACCTATATACATATTATGCTTCTTATACCCCACCCAGCTTTCCATTCAAGTTTTATGAAGAGACAGTAGTACAGTTTCAAAACTTCAAGGCAGTAAATCAGCCAGCAGATGAACCGAGCACGGAGACGTGAGAGAGACCTGAGGGCAGGATCAAAGATTTGAATTTCAGAGAAGGTGTAACGTGATGGAAGATTCTTCAGGATTATCATAGATGAGTTAGGTTATTTATCTTCTGAACATGTGTAAAGAAGGAAGAAGCAAACACTGTCCAAAATAGTCAGAAGAAGATGTAGAGGGGAAGAAAAAAGGAACTATCAATGGATATATCAGATGTAGATTAAAATTAATTTATATTATATTTAAATTCAGAGAGGTGATGGCACAAATGTACACAAGCCAATAAATTTACTGGTATTAGGACAAGATTATACATTTACTAATCACAAACAGGTTGATTTATTCATAATCATTCATAAAATGTAATTATCTGGGATGAATGAGTCATAATATCTTAGATCCTATCTCTGGACAGATTTCCAGAAATCTGCCTAACCCAAATTCTGAAGACAAATAAAGGGGCAGTGACTCTCCACACTCACATTATTTTATCTATTAGCAAAATAAAGGTTTTCAGTTTTGTGCTTTCAGGCCTTCCTATTGCAAATGTTAGACAGTCTTTGGTGCCACCTTCTGGCTTTAGTGAAGCAGCTCCACACACATACACAAATCTTACCAGATTTCCATGTTTGCTGTGCATATAATGCAGCAGTAGGTTTCTAACTTTTCCCTTCGGTTTTGTTGCACTTGGTCTCCAGAATAGAAAGTGTCCTTTTCACATAGCAAACACAGATAACCAGAGAGAAAAATCCCATGACTGTAAATCTTAACAGTCAACTCAAACCAGAATATACGAAGAGATGAAACTTTGCTAACTAAGCTCTGAAATCCATCTGCATGACAAAAATCACCTGTTGTTCTTGCAGAAAAGCATTTTTGCATGTCTGTACGTGAGGTTTTCTTAATATGGACTTCATTTTGAAGATAATATTTAAGCAGATGAGCTAAAAATCTTGCATTTAATCAAATCTAAATGCCAGAGGCAGTCGCCTCTAACAATTAGATGAAGGTGGAGAAGTGATTCAAGACAGCTGGCATGGATTTACTAGGGGCAAGTCCTGCCTGACCAATCTAGTGGCTTTCTACAATGGAGTGACTGCATCAATAGATGAGGGAAGAGCTATGGATGTCATCTATCTGGATTTCTGAAAGGCCTTTGACACAGTCCCCCACAACACCCTTCTCTCTAAGTTGGAGAGATATGGATTTGATGGGTGGACTGTTCAGTGGATAAGGAATTGGCTGAAGCCAGAGGGTTGCAGCCAGAAGATGGTGATCAATGGTTCTAAGTCCAGATGGATGAAGATGACAAGCAGTGTCCCTCAAGGATTCATACTGGGACCAGTGCTGTTTAATATCTTTCTTAATGATATTGACAGCACCTTCAGCAAATTTGCTGATGACACCAAGCTGAGTGGTAAGGTTAATGTGCCAGAGGGACCTGGACAGGCTGGAGAAGTGGGCCCAGGTGAACCTCAGGAGGTTCAACAAAGCCAAGAACAGGGTCCTGCACCTGGGTCAGGACAACCCCTGTTATCCATATAAGTTAGGAGATGTTGTTCTGGAAAGCAGACCTGAGGAAAAGGACTTGGGAGTACTTGTGGATCAGAATCTGGACCCGAGTCACCAATGTGCATCTGCAGCCCAGAAGGCCAACTGTGTCCTGGGCTGCATCAAAAGAAGTGGGGTCAGCAGATTGAAAGAGGTGATTCNTTGAAAGAGGTGATTCTGCTCCTCTACTCTGCTCTGGTGAGACCTCACCGGGAATACTGTGTCCAGCTTTGGAGCCCTCAACACAAAAGGGACATGGACCTGCTGGAGCGTGTCCAGAGGAGGGCCACAAAAATGATCAGAGCTGGGGCCCCTCTCCTATGAAGACAGGCTGAGAGAATTTGGCTTGTTCAGCATGGAGAAGAAGGCTCCAGGGACATCTTATTGCCGCCTTCCAGCACCTGAATGGGACCTACATGAAAGATGGAGAAGGGCTGTTTGTAAGGGAGTATAGTGATAAGACAGGAGTTAATGATGCTAAGCTGAAGGAAAGTAGATGAGATATTAAGAAGCAGTGCTTTACTGTGAGGGTGGTGAGGCCCTTGCACAGGTTGCCCAGAGAAGCTGTGGCTGCCCCTGCCCTGGCAGTGTTCAAGGCCAGGTTGTATGGGGCTTTGGTCAACCACATCTAGTGGAGGGTGTCCCTGCCAATGGCAGGTGGGGTTGGGACTAGATGATCTTTGATGTCCTTGTCCACCCAAACCATTCTATGTGATTCTTTGATTCTATGATTCCTGTTCTGACAGCTCATCACTAGAGTCCTTCCACAGTCCAGATAAGAGCTACTATAAAATTAATCTGACAGATTACAAAGCAAGTTGCTACTGTTGTCCATCTGGGCTTTCTCCATATAATGCAGCTAATACTTTCAATTATTTGAAAACCTGTGGAGTCTTCAATGTTATAACACTACAGCATATTATGTAAAAAAAAACGTTGAGTGGGGTTTTTTTTGCTGGTTTTAGAGGATTGCTTCTTATGTACAACATAAATATAGGACAAATTTTCCATGTTTCACACAGTATGAATGAAAATAACCATTTGTTAGAGGTAAGGGTGAGGACAGTATGGAACTATAAAACAAGGTAGGCAGGAGACAAAATTCTTGTACTTTACTATAATTTGTGTACACTTAAAATGGAGTTTATCTCATCTAACCCCAACCATCTTGAATGTAAGTATCTGGTCAAAGTTGAATGCTTGATCTTTATTTCAATGTGAGATAGAGATCTTGAGAAGGCAGTTTACTTCATCCTAAAATATATGTTCTGAGAACAAGCATGTTTATGTGAACAAGCTAGTGCAGAAGTCTGTTTAGGAAGCCTACACTAGGTACCTAATTTTTATATGGCTAGAGGGAGACGATATAGAACCTGTGCTGAAATGTATAGCATTTTTCATTTAAAAGCTGATGTTAGTTCTCTGTAATTAAAGATTTCTTTACTTTGTGTCCTTAAATTACTTTTTTTTTTTAATGCAAAATGCATGTTATTTTTAGGTCAGGATTATACATAATATTGTTGCTACAGGTAGTATACTTCTTTGCATTTTAAGTTTCCTTATATGTGGTGATAAAATGTATGTGTTGTGAGCCAGAATAAAGCCATAGTCCTAGACCCATCAGATGTCTGTCTGCCTTTGCTTCAGCCTTGGTCCTTTCAAAGTTCTGTGCCTTAGTCTCTTTATATTCTTGATAGTGTTTCATTCCTGATACCATGAAGATTAGACTATTCTGTTCCCATATAGGATTCTGCATTCATAACTTAGAAATAAAAAGCATGAAATTAATTTCCTCTCTTACTTTCATTTTTAGAAGCCATGCTCAGGTACAGTACATCAGTCACCAGTGTGAAAAGAGGCAGTCACAGAAAAGGTAAATAACATGGCCATAGCTCTACTGCCAAGAAGTGGTGCTACAATGCAGTAAGGGTGCCTCTGCTTTTTCACTCCAGTCCTGTATGAGCTCTTTTGCCTTCCTTCATTACTGTTACTGCCATATTTCTACCCAACACCCTCTATCATCCCTGGAGATATTCAAGGTCAGGCTTGATGGAGCTCTGAGCAACCCAATTGAGTAAAGGTGTCCCTGCTTACTGCAGGGGAATTAGACTAGATGACCTTTAAAGGTCAGTTCCACCCCAACTCATTTTATGATTCTATCTCCTGTGTCCTGTACAAGCAGTACCTACAATGTTGATGCTGTTGGGATGAGTTACATTGACCAGACACTTGTAGGATGTTCCTAACACCACTAGTTCTATCGCAGACTCATGCAAACACAGACTGATTTGGGTTGGAAGGGACCTCAAAGATGATCTAGTTTCAACCCCTGTGCTATGGGCAAGGACAACCTCCACTAGACCAGTTTGACAAAAGTTGAATCCAAATTCATCTTGAACCATGTGTGAACTGTTCACTGTGGGCAGAGCATGCCTGTGTTCCTTCCCAGAAACTTAGTTCCCATTGCACAAGCACCATGGAGTTAATGTGAGTGCAAACAGTGGATGCATCTGGAAACTCAGGCTGACTATCTGACCAGTCTGAACTGAAATTTTTACTGGGTTACTGTATGACAGGAAGACTAAGAAAATGCTTGCAAATGCCATCTGGGTGGGGGAGAAAAACTGTTTCTGGAGAACCCATGTACTGACTCTTTATGTTGGCTCAGATTTAGTTTGTGGTATTCATTAGAATACAGGACTAGAAGGAGGAACGAAACATTTATAAAATACTACTCCTGCAAACGATGTGGGAGTTCCTTTTATCCTGTGGCTTTCCAAGACTCAAATGTTTGAAAGCTGTAGCTTATTTGATTCACCTCTGCACCTAATGAGATATTTCTGTTTCAGAATAACATAGTTTGGCACTATGCAACTTTACAAGTCGACAAAGAAATCTGTAAAGAAAACGTGCTTAAATTGCCTTTCTTTATGTTCAATCATGTCATATGAAAAACACATCTGACATTATGATGAAACTTCATATAACATAGGCCTCCTTGTGTTTGTTCCTACATACTTTTTCCAGGACTGTCAAACTGAATTTCTCTTTTTTGTATACCACAGCCTAACTCTTGAGAGGAGATGGCTTTGAGAGCTGTCTAGGGCTCACACTGTTCTTTCTGTATTACAGCACACTCTTTTTCCAACACCATGAGTCAAGAAACAACCCCACAGAGCCACCACATATTATAATAGATTATATATGTGCTATACTTTACTTGGGTTATGACCAATGATGCTGACACCCTCGTGAGAAACAAGAGCTGGAAATCCAGACAGCAGTGTCTCAGGAAATTCTTGTCTGAGAACTTAATGTCTGAACACACTGAACTGGAAGAAATTGGTTGTGAGAGGCCATGAAGGCCCATGTGAGCCTCACTCACCTACAGGGAGAGTGTAAATAAACCCACTGCTTACTAGTTTTGGAGTTAAGACATATCTCAGGAAATAAAGGGATGTAAGAAATAAGGATGGCAGGTAGGATGCAGATAGCTCTTCATTTCACTAGCTGGATCCACCATTCAACTGACTTCTTGGGACAGAACTGAAACTGGCCCAACAGTTTGTTCCAGCTAGAGAATTTCCACAGCTGGAGAGATTTCATTAATACAGACAGAGGCTGAAAAGTTGCTTCAGTTGCAGAACAGTGTCTCCACTGCTTTTTTTCATTCTCTTTTGGGGCCTGGAGAAGCCTCCATGCCAGTCTTTTGAAGGGAGGGAGGTGAATCAACATGCCTATAGTCCAAGGAAAAGAAGGGTGAGGTGAGCTTTTACAGTCTTGCAACACTAGGAGTGGAATGTGGCCTAAAACTTTGAAATTATTTTCTATTATTAATATTTCTGTTAGCAAGGCATGTGTATACATCCATTATTTTGGGGGGGAGAAGAAGGTTGAAATGAAAAGCGGAAAAGCATTTCTCCTTTCTCTCTTTGAAAGGAAAACTTTTCCCTATAATTTGTCTTCTAGTTTATAATTAAATAATTGCCCCAATTTAAGCTACTTGCTTATCCATCTCTCCATGGTATCTCTAGATGAATCAGTTTCTGACTTGCTCAAAAGGAAGGAAGAAATGCCATGAGTTTTGCAAAAAGTATTTGTACTTAAGGCTATAGTTCTAGTGTGTTTTTCACCTTGTGAAGCCAACCTTAGGCTTGTAGAGAGACTGTAAAAGTCTACAAGAATGCAAATAGTTTTTTTAGAGACCACATGAACCAGGTGGACAAAGAAACAGGCTCTGGAAATGTCCTAAAGACAAGACATGTAGAGGTGTGCTGCTAACATCTACAAAGTGAAATGTGTGAAGCCTTCAGTGCTATAGATCATTCAGAAGTGTGCAGGCTGGTATGAGTTGTCTTTTCCTGTGAGGCATTTTCTCCTTTTGCATCCTGTGATGCTCTGCAATGGTGTTTGCCTGAGAATGTATCTTCTGGCATTCCTGAGTGTCAAACACAGAAACAGGAGGAACTTGAAGAAACTAGAAATGTAAAAAAAAAAAAAAAAATTCATTGTAGATCCTAAGCCCTTCTTCAAAAACACCTGCTTAATAACAAAATTTGAAAGGAACTCTGGCATTATGGGAGTCACCAGCTACACATCATATTGCCAAATGTTTCGCTTACTGGCTCTCAGTCCCTTTGATTTCCCCAGGCATGCTGTGGGAGAGGAGGGGAATACTTCCAGAAGGCTGAATTCTTGGCTGAATGTGGCTGAAGAGAGGTCAGACCGTGATAGTGGAAATCTAAATTATTAGTGTCACTCGTCCATTGCTTTTCACCAATTAATCTTTAGGGCTTTAAAATCTAGAGATAAAATATTATATACTCTTATCAAGCCAAATAAAATGAAGATCGAGAAATCTAACACTTAACAGAGAGACTTAACATATTACTTTAAACATCCCAGGGTAACTTATGTAAGAAATGATTATTTTTCTCTCACAGCAATGTCATTAGCTGAAATGTATTGTTTACATTTTTCTATTCAATTTCTGAGTTAGGACTACCATGAAATATATACCTTTCCTTGATGGAACAATTATAAAAGGCATATGTGTTTAAATGACCTTATTTGGTATTTAGAATTGTAGGGGTTGGAAGGGACCTCCAGAGATCATCGGGTCCAACCCCCCTGCCAAAGCAGCTCCCCAGCTCATATTGCACAGATAGACATCCAGACGAGTCTTGAATATCTCCAGAGAAGGAGACTCCGCCACCCCCCTGGGCAGCCTGTTCCAGGGCTCTGTCACCCTCACTGGGAAAAAGTTCTTCCACATGTTGGTGTGGAACTTCCTGTGCTCCAACTTGCAGCCATTGCCCCTTGTCCTGTCCCCACAGAGCACTGAAAAGGGGCTGGCCAATTCCCCCTGCATCCTGCATATACTTTAAAAATACCTGCAGCACATATACCAGCTTCCTTAAGAGGGTAATGAGAGCAAGGATACCTTGACAAAAACCTGTGAGTGAAAATCTGAATGTAAATTTCATGACCTAATTTCTGTGCTGATGAAGGGTCACAAATAAATATCCTTGGACCAAATGGAGTTGGGCCAACTCATATCAGCAGTAACTGGGTACCATTGCTGTAGCAGCTAGATAAGTACATCAGATTTGTTAAAAGAACAGCAATGTAAAAAGAGGGAGCATGATGCTGTAGCTGCAGGTGCTCTGCTGCAGAATCATGTCTCAACACAGGGCTTGTATCAGACTGTGGCAAAACATAGCTAGAACATCATCTCATTGCTCTCCTGTCCCTGTAGCGTATGAAATGGCATTTTTCAAGTGTCTTTGTATGATTAAATGCCAACATTTTAATAGTTCTGCTGTATTAAAACTCTGAGGTTTGATTGTCAAGCTTGAATGCTGCAGTGCGGGCAGACTCCACCATCTGTCTTCTGTGCTGGGCAGGGAACAGGCAGTTTTGCTATTGATATCCACATCAGCAAGCAGGAGGATGCAGGCAAAGCATGCTAGCGAGCCATTTGGGACAGCGAGTTGTTTTCTCTAACCTATGGCCACCACTTTCCTGACTGTTCTGAGAGTACCAGAGCCCTGGGCATTTGAGCTGGGTGCTGATAAGTGTGTGGCTGCAATATCTGGGACAAGTGACACGCTACATGCTAACAACAAGACACTATTCACTGGGAAGTTTGTTATCTCAGCTACAGCTGTTCCCATTTTCTTTAACCTTCCAAGGAGCAGCAAATTCAGCTTTCTCCAAGCTACCTCCCACCTCTTTACTCTGCTAAGCCTTTTTCTTCTTCCAATTAATTCTTCCTTTCCACTGATGACCCAAGACTTTTATTCTTGAGGAAGCAAAATTGGTTTCTCCCTATCTTACTCAAAGCTTTGCGATGGCCACAGCTGTGCCCAGATAGTGAACTTTTCAGAGGAGCTGAGGTTACTGCTGCAGGCCAAGTGCTGAATGAGTCCAGGTGTTTGGGTTTCTGAGGAGAACTGGATTTTATTTAGTCAGCTAAAAGAATGGGCAGAGCAAGCTCCTTTCTCTGTCCAGCTATGTAGACAACCCAAAATTCTAGTTCTCTGATGGAAAGGAATATTCCAATGAGGGGTAGGGTGGAGGTAAGAGAAAGCAGAATGAAGGAGTGCAATGCAGCAGGATAAGGAATTCTTTTGGAGGAGATAAAATAGGAAGTAAAACATGGGAGAAATCAGGAGAGATTTTTTTTTCCAGAAATACAAAGACAAAATCCAATCTACAGGATAAGAGATTTTAAATGTGACTTGCATCTGAGGCAGGCATTGCTGAAGAGCAAACAAGTAGATGGAAGAATTAGGACATAAAAGAAGTGGGTGGAGACAATCTCTTGTAGATAGGAAGTGTGTAGATGGAAATGTTGTTGTTCATATATCCTAAAAAGAAGGGGGTTACACTTTACTGTGTCATGTTCAATTTTTTTTTCTTTATATGTAATTATCTACTATATTTATTTTTTATACCCCTGAACTCCCATGAGATCAATGTGAATTTAGGTACCCAAGTATCTCTGCATCTACTTGGATTACAATCTGATTTGGCACACCTTTAGAAATTATTGCTTTGCAAATAAATGAAAAAATACCTTGAAACCCCTGAAAAAATGTTACTCATACTGATAGACTGGTGAGGAAGTAAAACTCTAACAGTGGATATTGGTAGCATAAAGTGGGATAGGATCTCAGGAGTAATTATTAGTTAGACAAATAAGATGGAAGAAGTTGTATTAAAACCCTAAACTCAGTTTCAGATCCTAAGCTGAACTGCTCCCACATTTCCAAAACATCAAACCTCAAGTGGAATGTGAGGAAAAATGAAACAAGTCTTCATTGCAGAGGAACAATCCTTTCATGACTGAGTTTAACCAGGGATCTAACTAGCTTTACATTGCCCGAATATGGCATTTTAAGAGTAACAACAAGTTGTGCCAAGGCATATTTAAGTCTATAAATCCAGTGTTCGCAATGGAAACAGTCCATCCCCTATTTCTCTGCATCAAATAAATCTGGGGAATGCATGATGATGTCTCAGAAAGTACATTCCTCTCGAGGAAGGCAATAACTTTTTTAAAAGTGGTATATGCTTTGACAGAAAAAAGAAATTTAAACATATGGAAAATGGATTCTACAAAATTGGGAAAACTTGCACTATTGCCCCTCTCTCCTGACAGTCTTTGCCCAAAAATAGAATTGGTTACAGTGAAGGGTTATGGCAGTGCTTGACAGGTACAGCAGTGATAAAGGGTCTCTCCTATTTTCTGTCAAATAATGAACATTTTTGCCAATTTAATGTGGTG
Organism: Zapornia atra; assembly: GCA_013400835.1. Taxonomy (NCBI): domain Eukaryota; kingdom Metazoa; phylum Chordata; class Aves; order Gruiformes; family Rallidae; genus Zapornia; species Zapornia atra. Next base: position 13,280 of record VZTU01025296.1, on the reverse strand, counting down.
ACTGAATAATTCCAGTGGAGACATGAGTAATCAAAGAGTAACTCATTTTGACAATACCTCTAAAACAATAAATGGCTTGGACACTACTGTGTATGCAAAGTATGAATAATTGCAACAGTCACACATTTAGTGTATCACAATGTATATCTTGAAATAAATGTAGGCTGAAACCAAAATTCAATCTTGGCACCTTGGCAAGACATTAATTCACTCTAAGCGACACAAAGTCCTGTAAAGCATTTATTTTGCAGTTTTGTTCATTTTACAAAGAAATCTCTCACATATCCATCTTTACGTAATTCTACCTTTTTAAAAAAAAAACACAAACCCACTTTTGTGAATTTAGATGAAAGGAAAAACATTAAATGCTGTAAGTGGCTTTTAGTAACAATTCAATACATGCTAATATGCCAAACTGTTTTGAATACTACATGTACCTTGCAGTGGTATGAACCGATCTTGCCTCAACAAGGAGGAGCTGGTACTGGCATACTGAGTTAAACAAGGTGCTTTTGAAAAGGGCCATGCTTTTCTTCAAGTCCTGAAAAAGGCTAAGTACAGGGAACCAGCCCATGATTACGAGGGTTCGTTGTATCCAACTATTCAGCAATAGCTCCCTAACCCGGGTAACGAAATCATGACCTTACTTCTAATCTTCATGTCACATTTGAACTTGGTTACTGGGTGTCTTAGCACTCAGAAGGACACTTTCATTTATGGAAAGAATCGCAGTGTCTTGGAGGGTTTGCTTGTTGCTGCAATTGACATTTAAGACATCATTTGCAAGGCTTTGCCTCATACTGGTGTAAAGAAATTATCAAATCTTTACAGTATCTTCTTTCCAAATAGGTCTATGGTGGTGACAAGGAAGCAGACCGTCCTTGTATCCACTGGAGTGTCCAGCTTTGCGCTATCATTTAGCAGGAGGTTTCAGAGAAAGGAATCATTCAGTTCAAAACTGGGCTACACACACTCATGCTGAGTTCAGGTTCAGGACCAGTCTAGGCCAGTCAAAGACTACAAGGCAACTGAAAGGGTCATCTTTCCTCTCCCTCTTTTATGTTTCTGCACCTTTTCACCCGAGCTGTAGCAGTGCCTGGCCACAGAGCCAGTGAATCAGCTCACTTTCTTCTCCAGGTCCTTTTCAACCAGATCAGTGATCTGGTCCAGGTCACCACGTGGCAGCACCATCATTAATGCTAACACAAAAGAGTCAACAGGGATGTGTGGTCTAGGGCAGGACAGCTTCTTGCAGCAACAGCACGGTTTCCATGTTCAGACGTACAAAGGGACTAATATAGTCTGACATTTCAAAGCTTACCAGGGCTTCATTCTGACTATCTAGGATTAGAAAAGCACTGAAGACTCAGATAGCAAAGAATATGGGTGTGTAAAATGCCAGAGAGAGGAGGGCTACATGTTACAGGAGTAGCGTAAAATGTAACTTAGGATGAACTTCCTCCACACTGTTGGCTGTCAATGCCTGTCACTGACATGACTACCCCAGCACGACTGAGACAGAAAAATACCATGTCTGCTTGCAGTGGCCTAGACAAACCCTATGATCTCATCCCCAGTACACTGTTTGCGAAGGTAGAACTAAATCCAGTTTTGCAAAGCTCTTTCTTCCCTTCTGATACAAGTGTAGATGAAAGGAAGTTACATGGAGAAAACGTATAACAAAGGCAAAACACAAAGATAATCTTTTGATTCAGAGACGAGCAGTTATTTTTTGCACAGATACACCTTGTAGAAAACCGCTGTATTATTGAATGGAAGTCTGAGAGAAGTCCTTTCTCTTTGTTATTTAATGTGAAATAGATTTCAAGTCTTACATACTTGGACTAACTCCTAAACCCTGGAAGAGCTCTGAAATGTCTTCCCGCATTTTTCTGTTAAACTTTTTCTGCCCAGAATGTATAAAATACAGAAAACACCATGTTATCCCACCCTGTAGCAGTCTCTAACTACTGCAGTAAGGAAAGAGACTACAAAACCAAGTTCTTTCCCCTGGTGATAATGGAGTCAGATTCAGCTTCCACAACATGATTAGACTGATCTCTTCCTTTGCTGTCGAAATCTCTTTGTCCTGGATAACACAGTGCACAGGGCTGCAGACCAACCCAGTCTCTTCTTCTTCCTCAACATGAATGCTCTAGCAGCTTCACTACTTCCAATTCAAAACTGAAATGCTTCTCCAAACTAGTTCAATGAGGGATAAACTATGAATCTCAGGAACAGAAATAGCACTTAAATAGAGTGGAACAATCTTTTGGGGATATATTTAATGATAGTGCCTGTGAGCTATCTAGCAATTGACCAAGAATGCTCACAGCAGGATTTTTTAAAAAACAAATTCAAGAGAAAATAATATTGTGTTTGATACTGTGTCTTCAGAATCAATAATAATTTTCCTAGCATGAGGTTTAGTTCAGACGAAAGTTGTTTTTCTCCCTTCTGCTCTGATGAGGTCACTCGAGTGAAGGTAGGCTTCCTGATGCTCACACACACCAGCTGCACTCTCCCAGGGCTTCTCATGAAGAAAATTTCCGACATATCACCTCTGCAGCAAACAGCTGGGATATGACTTATGGCTTCACATTTTGCATGGACCTAAAGAATTTCAGTCCTGTATTTTACTTTACTGAAAATATTCCTTCTAGAAAATAGAGAATATACCATGCTTAGCCTGAAACACAAGTGGAAGACTTGAATCAGTCACTAGAGCTTTAAGCAAGTTTTAAAATACAGTTTTTTACTGCAAAATATTTTTTGCTGTACACTTTGGAGAAGTCTGTGCTATATTAACTTGTCTGGCTGAATCTGGTGTGGTAGAACCATCAAAGCACCTAGAGGTGATGGCTTTTTCTTCCTAGGAAAGAGATTTCTTGAGGGCAGGAATGCTGCAGACCGTTGTGAGTCTAGTGCAATGATTAAAATCATTGTCCATGACAAAGGTTATGCTGTGCAAGCACACAGGAGGGGGACATCATGTTGTGTAATGCTCCTGTTTGCACTGGCAGTAAAATTTTGGACCCTGACTGTAGAGAGGCAAACAAATGCCAGTGGCTCTGTCGGGGAAGACAGCAGGCCTGCCGGCGGCCTAGCTCTCTTCTCCCAAGATTTAGGCCCTGACAATATTCTTCTATTCCCATGAGACAGGAAAAGTTACTCATGCAGAGAGGATCTTAATAATCGCATTCTCAAAACACAGAGGCCTTGTTGATAGGCATACAGGCTACCCTAAACCAAGAAGCACTTATGGGAAGGTATTTGGGAGTAACAGAACATGTTAGGAACCAACCATAACAAGAGGGTCAAAACAGCAGGTGTGCGGATACTTTTAGGCATCAGAGGTAAACTAACAATATTTAGCTATAAGATAGGTTTATCAGAACTCGTTATAATTACTAACCAATCAGTACAGTGTGAACAGTGTGTGTAACCAATTAGCAGATTTTTAGCTTGCCACGTTTGCAGTAATAAAGGTATATAATCTGTGTGATTTCACCTAATAAAATGGCTTCACCTAAAATTCGTATCGAATTGCGTGTTGCTCTCTGCCGGTTGCCACATGGCTCAGAATACTTTTGCTGCCAATTATCCCTAACTACTTAAATGATCTACATTTTGTTCTCTAGTGTCTTGAATTATGTCTGTTCAATGCATTCCTCATTGTGTGGATACACACACTAATTTTGCTGTAGTTCCCCCAGGTGCAGTGCCCGTATAGGTCTAGTTTGGTTGTGCCACCTTAGGTACAGCTTTGTGAAAAGCCTTTGTTTAAATCACAAATGGAAGAGACAAGATATTCCACAGTAGATACCCTGGCTTCTCTCTGAAATACAGATGCAATCACTTTAGATCTTGTCTTTTGGACCTTGTCTTCTCTGATGGACACTTTTCTTCTAGACGTGACCTCCTCTGTGACCTAGCAAAACTTTCCATAAATCAGAGATGTAGTGAAGCATTTGAAAATGCTGGAAAACAAGTCTTACGATGGAAGAGCACACATTCATTCAAAAGAAAGGGAACAGTTTGATCTATCTGTGATAAACCATCACAACCAAGCTTTCAGATACAGTCTGTGTAAATATTTCTCTTCTGTAGAAGAAAGACAGTGTTAGTGACAGTAATACATGCTTGAAATCCAACACTGCCAAGTTTTGGGTTTTTTTCATCCTTATTCTTCTCAGCACTGATTAGTTGGTGTGCATTTCTGTACGATCTACTTGGAAGATTTAAATTACAGAGTGTTTGCTAAACCTGACACTTGGCCAAAGAAGTACTTAACAGAACTAATACAAGGACTAGTGATCAAATGACAGTTTTGCCAAAGTGTCATTATCTATTTGATGAGTGACAGTTTAAGCCTCAGTTTGCTGCTGGTCCCTTTTGAAGAACTGAGGCTCCAAAAACCTAGTTCATAATTTGACCATATCCTAAAGACCTGTGAATTAATTGTTCATGTAGGCATGGAATTGTTAAATATCACTGCCTTTCAAGTTAAGTGCAAAGAAGGGCTCCATTCTTTTGATGCAAGGAAGTGTGTGAGTCACAAAGATAGATAATGTTGCAATTACATGGTGATAAGGAAAGGTCACCAGTGCAGACTCCATATAATGTGTAGGAATCTTTACTGGAAGTAAACATTTTGATTCTGAAGAAGGGATTGGCTTTGGGTGGCAAATGTGGTACTATAATACTGCCCTTTGTTATAAGTTCAAGAACTGAAACAGGATTGATTTATGAACAGTTGAGGTGTAGGAAGAATCTGTTCTCTGCCATTCCTTCTTGGTGTCTGCCTTTGGCCACTGATTTCCACTCATAGGATATCGGTGCATGCATGGAAGCAAGGAGTATTCCTTTGTAAACTCCAGCCATTCAAATGTTTTCTAGCCTAAAATAAAATGCAGCACTAAATTTAAGACAGAGTAGGTAGGCAATTTTTGGGTCTTAAGAGCAGGTTACCTACTAAGCTCCAGCAGAAACAAAACCTGTTTCTGCAATTAGTGGTACACTCCCTTCTGAGTCACTATTAAAAGCAAAATTGGAGTTGTGGTTAATAGGGTTTCTTTTGGTAGCCTGACTGTTATTTCAAAATAGCAATTAAAAGTCTTGGAAAAACATTTGTCAAGTTAAAGATAATACTCTGGCCAAATTCCAGCAACTTCCCCTTTGTTTGGAGGTTCAGTAACAGTGATCTAGGAGGAAAGGTAGAGAAAAGCTTCAATTAAAATCAACACACACATTTCTTAAGGCTCTACAAATGCTGGCAAGACAAATGTGCAGTGTGAGGCACCTCTTATATCTGCAGTACTACTTCTGTGTCTCCCTTTATCTCAGTTGCTGGAATTTGCCATTGCTCTGATCCTCCTGGAAACATCGAGAGCAGGCTGAGGGATCACCTCCACCACCTTCCATCATCAGCACTGTTCTGCCGACTCCCATCAACTCCCTATCAAGGAGCTGTCTCCATTTTATACTCTTTATGGCTCTGCAGTGCCAAACCTGACTGGGTCCCAGTGCTTCTAAGTGATGCTGGTGGTGAGAGGAAAAGAGTCTATGCCTCTCCAAGCCACAGCAAAGTTTCCATTCCTGCTGACAGACCTCTGCAGACAGGTGATTAAGTTCACATCCAACTTGCCCGAGGAAGGTAAATACCATGACCAAAACTAAGATGACACAACCACATGAATGTATCACCTCAGCCTGAGGAAGTTTTGTCTTCCTCTCTGTCCCTCTCTTACAGCATCTCTCCCATACAAAGAAATGCAGTGGCACAAGCCAGGCACATTTTGATTTTCTCATTGACTCATGCAGTTATTTGGGTGAGTTGCTGAAAAACGCAAGGTAGCCATCAGGTTTATTATTTGACTTTTTAAGCTTTTTTCCCCTCTTGATGGTACTTTCACTGTGTCATTGTAAAGATGAGTATAAAATAATATAAACAACATCCTGTCTCCAGAGTTCCCCATTGCAGAGCATAGGCAAAGACTACTGAAGCTCTGTCACCTTGTTTTCTTAAACTAATTTCACTTCAGTGGTGCAGCACCCTTCTTTTAAGAGCATGAGTTCATGCTATTCCTTCTTGGTCAGAGGCCAAAACATAGAGAGATACTTCCCTCTGCTGGCCATGTTTATGAAACAGTGTCCTCTTCAGCAAAATGGATGTTACAAAATAAACACAACTTCAGTGTTTGACCCTGCAGGGTTCAGGTAAATGATTACAGCATTTGGCTTTGTGGACCTAAATTTAGTTCCCAAATGCCTCTAGAAGCATCTATCTATATTTGACGTCTACACAGGGAACCAGGCTCTCTAACATTAGCTGTTGTAGTTGGATGCTTCACATAAATAGTACCAGTGCCATCCTATAGCTCTAAGTTGCTTTAGCTGGTAGCCAGCTTCATGAGGTATTTCAGACCCGTATAAACATTACTGAACTGGTTTTTTTGTTTATATCATCATTTGCAAATGTAAGATGGACACTGAGTTTAACTCAGAAACATAATCCTCTGTGCTCAAGATTCACAGAATCACAGAATTGTAGAGGTTGGAAGGGACCTTGAGAGATCATTTGGTCCAATCCTCCTCCCAAAGCAGCTCCCTAGCTCATATTGCACAGATAGGCATCCAGACGGGTCTTGAATATCTCCGGAGAAGGAGACTCCACCACCTCCCTGGGCAGCCTGTCCCAGGGCTCTGTCACCCTCACTGTGAAAAAGTTCTTCCGCATGTTGGTGCGGAACTTCCTGTGCTCCAACTTGCAGCCATGGCCCCGGGTCCTGGCCCCACAGACCACTGAAAAGAGGCTGGCCATTTCCCTCTGTTTCTATATTGAGGGAAATACTGGGAAATCAGGCCATTATTTCCAGGACATATCACCAGGTTACAAAGAAGATGTGTTGATAGGCTTTGTTTTGTACTATTTGCAATTCATTGTTGGGAAATGATATAAAAGTCATCTATCATTCTTTTTGGATGTCCAGTTCATTTATTAGGCAATTACTTCAGAGGTCTGTTAGAAAGGGCTAGATCATCATTTTAGTTAGGTGTTAAATACAGATATTTTCCTGAATGACAGTTATTCTCAAGCTGAGGCTAAACAGTGAAGAGAGACAGAAAAGTGTTTGCAAACAAGCAACTGTTTAAGAACTGAGTTTTCAGGCTGCTGTATAATTTTGCAGGATTTTTTTCAGTGGAATAATTTGCCCTACTGTTCATGTAAGAAGAGTTTAGATGATCTAGCAGTTTAAGCAGCTAGGATTCATTGTATTTCTCCATACTTAATGCTTTCTTGGCTTTGGTTTTGGTTTTGTTTTTTTTTTTTTTTGCAAGTTTATTTCATAAAGGTTGTATTATCTAGGCTGACTGGGGATTTTGACACAGTATAAGGATTTACATTTCTATGAGTGTTCAAGAACTTTTAGTGCTAAACATTTTGCAAAGAATCTGAATTTATGGTATGCTTCAGCAATATATATTGTGGTCCACAGATGGAAGAAATATTCAGGCAATACAAGGGAATCAGACTCCCCATTACATGTTAATTATTCAGATAGTCCTATGTCCTAACAACCTCCTGCTACCCAGATTGCTTAATTTATGAGCCTTCTTCACAAATTAAAGCACTGTCCTAATGTAGTAAGCTGTTTATCACCTCTATTCCTTTTTTCATTTATTGCAGTAACATCTAAGAGTTCTGCCAAGGAAAAAATGTGTTTCTGTTTTACAGTGTTACACCCATAATTCAGGCTTTGTTTCATTATGCTATACCCAGAAAAAAAACATTATTCCCACTATTTTTAGAAAGCTATTTCTCATTTCAATATCAATGTCAGTTCTCAGGTTCCTAAAAAGACTGAACTGCAGTTCTGCTAGATCATTGTTGATTTTCTTCCCCACAGATTGCTTCAGTCAAATTCTTTAACAGAATCATATTAAAAATCAGGTTCCCTCTTTATCTTGAACAATAGTTCATTGACCTTGTTCTTTTGCATCTGTTTATTGACAACTGTAGAGTTTCCCATTTTTGGCTCTGTATAATGACAATAAAATTGAGATAATTTTGATGACTTTTTATCAATTTATAAACTACTAGTCATCTTATTTTCTTGCTATACAATATTAGATAGCAGTAAGATGGCTAGAAGTCTGTCTTACTGAAATGATACTTGAGTAGCGTGAATAATTAGTCTAGTCAGCTTACCTCGAAGATCTTGTATGGTCTTGACATACCCTCTATGAATATCAGAAGAGTTAAGATAGACGGTACCTTAGCTGTTGGAAAAAGTGTGTCTCCTGATCACATGATCAGGTAGAAGAGGAAATCAGTTCACACAAAGCATCTTCACAACAGGTGAAAGAGGTTTATGGTGTAAAGTGTGGAGTTAGCTTTAGAAGAAAATCTGCCACAGGTTAAAGAACTGTGACTACAAGTTGCTATTAATTCTATCTCATTCTATCCCCAATGAAATCTCTTAGCAGTCCCCGATCCTCCAGCTAATAATATTATTCCTGTCATCTTTATAATAGTCAGTTCAGTATTATATACAACTAAACACTACACCAGAATAAAATCAAATCCACCTCCAATGCTTGACTTGTTAGTTGCAACATCCTAACATGTCCTTTGACCTCTATTAGAAAATAATATTGCTGTTTTTAGTAAATATAAACAGTTTTTGATGTGTTTTTAAGGTATCTCAACCACCAGCTTTGTTCCTCTTCTTGAACATGCTCCAGCACGTCAATGTCTTTCTTGTAGTTGAGGGGTCCAGAAAAAACACAGTACTCAAGGTGTGGCCTCACAAGAGGGCACAGTGCTGGTTTGTCACAACTAAAACTAATGTAATTCTGTCAATATTAACTGTGGGTCAGTAAGGACATTTACCAACTTATCTGCCAGATTCAGCAAGCTTGTTGCTAAATGATTCCAATTATTTCCTATTACTACTGAGTCAATCATTCTGAGATACTGTGTTGTGTTGAAGAAATCTCCAACTCTAATACAGGAAAAGAAAAATATCTCTTTGCTTGACTGAAAAAAATATAATACTACAGCAGAAATATCAATATATATCGACTTCTTTTGTTTTACATGTAGAAAAATTGTTTAGTTTTTAAAAATCATACCTGATTCAAACTGAGGAGACAAATATGATTGCAGTAAAAGTGTTTGTCCTCAGAAAGCAAAGGGAGGTAATTTACTACCTGTTATTAGAGATTATATGAAATTCTAACATTCAGAATCAAATTTTACTGTTGGAAAGGCTTTGGTTCACACTTTATGTGCTATTTGTAATCTTTTGGATAAAGGTCCATGTTTAGAATTTGTTAGAATGTAGCTATTTGTATTTCTTTAAAACACACAATATAGAACTGTGTACATCCATCTTTCTTTAAAAATATATACTGAAACCAGTTTCAGGAACATTTTTTGGTTCATGAAAGCAGAAAGGCATCACAGAACAAGTCAGTGCTCAAAGTAAATAAATATTGCACATGACAAGAACAATGCTGGAAACTGAGTTTGCAAATTAACTAGCTCATGTTATCACACTTCATTAAAGCATATTGAGACCACTCTGTGCCTTTGTTATTTTTGTGTCTTAGGAAGAATATAAAAAGAAAGAAGAGATCAGATTTAATTATCACCTTTTCATGTTAAAACTGATTAGCATTTGCACATAGATTCTGTTTTGTAACAGAAACTTTTGGGCTATGATAACATCATAGAGGTTGAAGTGCCTTTAAACAAGTCCAAATGGAAACTACATTGTAACTGGCTTTTTTCTAGTTTAAGCTGTTGACAATAGTAGGTTTGGAAATTGGTATTGAATATTCAAATTGATAAAGAGGAAATTGGTATTAAATATTCAAATTGATAAAGAACATCTACTTTGCCATTAATTTAGAAATTAACCCTTCAAATATACTACTGAGTAGTGTAACTTTATTTCTCAATAGTAAAGAAGTAATCCTGAATTCCCTGTAGATCTTGTCAGGGAGCTGCAGTTCAGGGGCTGTCCTACAAGGGAGGGTGGGCTTGGAGTCAAGGGACAACAAGGCAGGCAGGACAAAGACCCTTGGATAAGGGCCCTGTCCCACGGTTCTCAAGCAAGGGCAGCAGTTTAGGTCTGAGGACTGCAACCAGGAACAGAAAATGGCCAGACATATTGTCACAATGGTGACAACATGTCCAAGGTTGAGCCAGGAATGCAAGTCAGCAGGTCAGCATGGCACAAGACTGGGCACAGGCAACCCTACAATGCAGCTCAGAAAAGGACCATGGGCCAGGGCTGAGCCTAAATGTATCTCCCGATCTCAGGGGAGGCCCTGGCGAAGTTTCTCCTGGCTTTTTCTCACACAGCTCTTTCCCAGCAACTGGACCCAAGGTTACACCCACACTGTGCCAGAGACTGTCTTGAGCACACACAGCCAAAGGTGGAGAAGGGAAGAGGCTGGAGAACCTGTAGGTGCACCCAGGGTCCTGACAGAGCTCTCCTCAGCCCCACTAAATGGCTTATGTGCTTGTGTGAAATTTGTAAAAAGGAATAGATGGGATCTCCTGTGTTACTTAGTCCTACATGGTAGGACTATACTCATGGTATCATGAGTAGCAATAAAATTATTTGTAAAAGGGATTCAATCCCCCTTCATAGATCAAAATCCAGGTCAATCTTTGTTCACACGTTTCATAACAGAAGGAACACAATAGCTCAGAGCTTCCTTTTTCCTTATAATTACTTCTACTGGCATAGTAAACTTAAACCAGAATTACATGAAAATGAGGCTAAATACAAACTGAATAAAATGTTTGCTATTAGATAAATATTGCAGTAGGAACACATATTAAAATCTTAATTCCTAAAAGAAAAAAATAATTCATTTTCATTTAAATATAGTCTGAAAAATTGCAAAAAGCCACAGCATGAAAAGAAAGCATCTACAGATCTCTACCTTCCATATAAAAAAAATGCCTTTAAAGATTAGTCCCGCAGAATTCAGGATTTTCAGCATTATTGATTGCTCCACATATTTTCTCACATTATCTTTTGTGGGTCTTAGTGATGTTTTCTACTTCTATCAAATATTTTCATTAATATTCAGGAATACTCAGCCTCATCTACCACACAGTTTTACTCTGACTTTTAAAATGCTTCCCAGAATTATCCTGCTTCATTATTTATTCTCCTGATCAAGCCTTACATTACAGTTTGCTCTCTGCATATATTCCTAAGGGACCCTCCCCTAGAAGGCTTGGATCTGTCATCCACAAAGTCTCATGACTCTGGATTGCGCTGCAGTTGAATATCAGACACTTTTTTTGGCAGATTGCTGTAATTCAGGTCAGCTTCCAAATCATAGTAATTCACCCATCTGTTGCTGTATCATGTCCTGTTTATTTGATGATCATTTATCATCTTACTCTACAGCATCAGAACAAGTTGGTGTCCTTGCTGAATTGTATTTTATTACAGCATCTGGCAACAATCCATGTCATCCTAAGTGGTGTATGAAAGCATCCATTATTAAAATGAAAAGAATTCTCAGGGTGACATTGCCTGCGCTGAAGAGAGACACAAACTTTTTGTCAGTGCTGCAGGTAAAGTGAATTTGTGTGTGTAAGACTTTAGATGAATACCTTGTCATGACGATTTCCCAGAAAAATTATGCAAACTTCACTCACAGCACTCTCCTCTTGGTACTTCATTATCTGTATGCATAGGAGGCACTGTGAGGTAAAAAATGTAGACCCATTTGAAGATGATATTTCTCTCTTACAGTTTCCAGTGAACAGGAAAGGCTGGTTTTTTTGCTTCTAAAGAACTCTTTTCTTCTTGGAAATATCTTTTAAGAAATGTTTTTGAGGTATTTTGAAGACAATATATACTTTGTCCCATGTGTTACGAATTTAAAAATAAACCAAACATGCTATATCAATCAAAATTAAAAATGTTCACAAGCCACTGTGTACTTTCATGTAGCCTATAGTCAGTCAATAATTTTTACAAAGCTTGGAATATTTTAGAATAAGAATATTGCCACTGAATAGAAACTATAGCCTTTCTAAAACTTTGTAAGACTGTACTTTTTTACTGGTTTTTTAATCTTTTCATGGAGATATATAACACTATGGGTAAATAAGAAGTCAATATGTAAGTAAGAAGCTATACAATTTCTGAAGGGAATATCAGTTATTTAGTAGACTTTTATGATTATGTTTCACTAAAAGCATAATTTTTAATCATGAAAGATTTTTACCCCATGAATGGGTAAATACAGAAAACTTCAATGCTTAGAAATGAAAAGTAATTATGAGCTGCAAATTTCCTTTCTGACATTCAAGAGCGCTCAGATATAAGACTGACTTCATTTAGATTATAGTAGCTACCATGTTTGAGACAATCACATTGTCTTCCATGGCTAATGAGGTGAAGGAGGGCATACATTTATCGGTATTTGATTTTACAGTCGGATACTCTCTGTAAAGGATGAGAAAAAGTTTTGCCACATCTCTGGTGAATAAAAGACAGCCATGAGCTCCAATTGCTGTAAGAAAGGCTCAGCTTTGACTGTCATGAAGGACACAGCAATGAGGCATAGTGATATCTTCCCAGGGTGGTTATGGAGCATCATGCACTAGAGGGCTGAAAAGCAGGTGGGAGATATATTGCCAGGTACAGTACAAGTATGGTTATTCCTATCTTGGAATAGAAGAGTGGAATAGATCACCTTTGATATTCCCTCTAATATGATTGATATGATGTTTTATTAAGTTAGACATTAGTACTCATCATTTTTTTACTGTTCTATTATGTTTTGTATAATCTCCATCTAGCTTCACTTAGATAATCATACTCTTGAAATAAAAACAATTGAGATGTTTTGCTAATTAAAAAGTAAAATTTTAACTGCATTATTGTATCAGGACTGTGTCCATACAAAAACCCAACATACATACACATCACAGGAATGAGAATCAAGAGATAAATACCAAGGGTTGAAAGCAGAGTTCCCTCCTTCTGTCACACTCTGTTGCCAGAAACCTAAAGCTGTCCTCACTTCAGATCGCCATGGTCTCCCTCCTTAAATTGCTCAGAAGTATGGGAATTGCATTTGATCACACTTTGAAACAACAGAGAAGCTCAGCATCTATCCAGCACTACAATGCACACATGGTAAGATCCATCAATCCAAAATGAGAGATTTTTCAAGCAAGCATCTACAACTGAGCTATTCATGTATGGACCCGGATGACATGCATCCCAGGG
>VZTU01025294.1:73334-92845 GCA_013400835.1 Zapornia atra | reverse complement strand
GGCTTTAAACTCCTCAACCTAAGCACTCATTTTCTGCTGGTTACCTATTGATTGTTTGCTTCTCATTATTCCTGGGATGCTTCCAGTTCAGATAATAAATAAATTGGTTCGATGGGAAAGAAACCATAAGTCATTTCCCAGACCCTTTTCAGATGCCTTTTGACTAGCAGAAGGAGTTCTTTTCATTATTCTTCTCTCTGTCAGTGGAATGAGTGCTGAGATCTGTATGTCTCCCTATTTAGCTGAGTTCTTCTGCAGCTCCATTGCTGGAGGCCCATCCTGACAGAGATGCTGTTCCCAGGAATTAAAACCTGGCACATGGTTTTATCCCTCAAAGGGAAGGAAACATCCCCTGCATTTGGAAACGTGTGCCCTGTGTCTTGTGTGGGCAAGGCCTGGAGGTAGGCAGTGACCACTGTGTTTTCTCTCTTGCAGGTTTGCAGGGATCCTGTACTGACCCATCAAATAACAAGGGGAAAATGACACTAAGGAAAGGTGTGTGTGTGTGTGTGTGTGTGTGTCTGACTTCATAACAATCTAGTTTGTAGTTTTCTGAGTCTCCCAGTTGTTCTGTCATTATATTGGTATTATTGTGTTGATAAACTCTTTTTCTTCTAAATTTTCAGTGAACATTTCCCTCCTTGTGGTGGCAGTTGTGATATTTCTGCTAGTCCTTCACCACAACTTCCTGGGCCTCAGTGACTTCCTGAGACGGGAGCTCTCAGGTATGTTGGGCTTGGGCTTGGAGATGGGTGGGAAGGCAAATGCTCTGGTCAGATAAGCCACCAAGGTGCTGAAATAGTGTGTGTGATAATGATCAATAATTTGCTGAGTGAGATACACTTTTTGTACTTTCTTCTGAGTAGATCTTGTCCTGTTCTCATACCCAGGAGCCTTCAGCTGGGTGGGCTCGTCTCCTTGTGTGGTCCTTGCTGGCCTGTGGCTTTCCTCAGTCAGGCAAGAGAGCAGGAAGGTTTCCTTCTGGATTTCAGTTTGCTTAGCAAAGCCTTTTCATTTCCAGGAGTGCACTTTTAAGAACTGCACGTGGTCCTACAGAGCCTCTCCATGTGTCCAGTAACTGCCAAGGCCCAGGTTCCCACTGCTGGGAGCTCTTGCTTCTGGGTAGTGGTTGTACAGGTGCTTTCCAACAGCCCAAGAGGCCTTACTGGGGAGTCAGGTGAAGTCAGGGCTGTTGGGCTCTGTCACCAGGAAATGGCAAACAGAAGCAGAAACTCAGCTTTGTCACCAGCAGACCACTGCCCACAAATGGCCAAGTCCCTCTTTGCTTTGTGCCTCAGCTTCCCTAAGATGACCTCACATGTAATAATCTAGATCATCTGGAAAGCTCCAGTGTCATAAAAAGGGTGGGTTGGGGGAGATTGGCCATCTTTTCCAGGTGATGTGGTAATAAATTTCAGTACCTCTCTCTATCTTCCTGTCTGCACACTATGTGTATCAGTTCTTGTTTCAGCTTGGATAATGTTGTGTGCTCTGGGGTCCTTGGCATAAACATAGGCTGGACTTAATGCCTCAATCTTTGCAAAAACCTGCAACACTGGCTTTAGTTTAGCCTTCCTGTTTCCTTCATTGGCCCTTACCTAGGAGGAAATGAAAGCAGGAGAGGGGAGGGTGATGTGGAGGAGGCTGAGAAGGTGCTTAGGGCAGACAGGAGGGTGAAATCAGGGAGATGATAGACGTGGCAGAGGGGGCCAGAGGTAAGTTTGGCCTGTGGTAGTTTAAGCCTTGTTTTAGCCCCTTTTTGTGCTATGTGTGAGTGTGTATGGTGAAATGTATGTCCTTTGTTTCTAAGTGTGATGCTTTCCCCTTCACCAGCAGCTCAGATTCTCAAGAGCAGGGCTGTATCTCCAGTGTCTGGCCCTGGCAGGCTGTAACCCATGCCTTGGCTGAGTAGAAATACTTGAAGGTGCTGGGAGTTGTGGTGTGGGGCTCATGTCTGTGTTCTGTTTGCATAAAGCAACTGTGTGGTGCCATTTCTACTCCACAGATTCCAGCCCATTAGGACTTCAGCCTATAGATTTCATACCTGCAGCTCCCCAGAGGCTGGTGGAGGGAAGGAATGATAAGGAGATTTCTGTGGTCATTGCTGCATCAGATGAGAGGCTTGGAGGTGCCATCGCAGCCATGAACAGCATCTACCAGCACACCAGATCAAATGTGGTGTTCCACATTGTTACTCTGAATGACACTGTGGATCACCTGAGGTAAGGGCTTTCCACTGGCTTCCCACAGGACTGGCAAATGTGGCTGATCTGTGAGAGGAGGGAGAGCTGATTGCCTCTGGAACTGTGGTCAGTCCCATCTGTTGCTGCTTGTTGCAGCCTGCTGGCAGGGCTGCTGTAGGAGTCCTGTGGTCATTCCTTCTGGTAATGTTTCAGGAGTGGAGTGAGCCATCTTTTTCTGTGAGGTAACATCCAGCCAGTGGGGTTGGAGCTTGTTGGTGGAGGGATTGTGAAACCTGCTGCTGACACTTCACCTAAGGAGTTGGAGTGCTGGAAACAAAAGGAATTGAGACTCTATTTTTCTAGATGAGTCATGTTTAAAATTGGGACCTTAGGGTCATGAGCCCATATTTGTGTTTAGAGATCCCCTATGGAGAGAGGCTGAGGGAGCTGGGCTGGGTCAGCCTGGAGAAGAGAAGGCTGTGGGGGGACCTCACTGCAGCCTGCCAGTCCCTGAAGGGAGCAGAGGAACAGGAGGGGAATCAGCTTGTTAAAGGGTAGATAATGGCAGGACAAGGGGGATGGAGTGAAGCTAAAGGAGGGAAGGGTTAGAGGAGAGATTAGGGGGAAGTTCTTTGCAGAGAGAGTGGTGAGGGGCTGGAACAGGCTGCCCAGAGAGGGGGTGGGTGCCCCGTCCCTGGGGGTGTTCCAGGCCAGGTTGGCTGGGGCCCTGGGCAACCTTGTGTAGCTCCAGGCCTGGAGGTTGGTGTCCCTGCCTGTGGCAGGGGGTTGGAGCTCTGTGACCCTTGGGGTCCCTTCCAGCCCAGACCAGGCTGGGATTCCATGATCCTTTTCTTTTTACCCACCTCCCTTGACACCAATATTTTGTGAGTGACCTGTGGTAACAGGATCATGTGTTCCCCAGGAGCAGCAGCCTCCTGCCTGTCCTGCATCACAGCTGGGCAGGTGCTGGCAGTGGGCAGGCCCTGCTTCACACAGGGCACACTGCTGGCAGCACAGCACAGCTCACACCCCGTGTCTGTGTGTGTTGGACAGGGAAGCGGGTGCCTGGAGCCAGGCCTGTGTCACTGCCAGTTGGGTCTCTTGCTTTGTACTGGTTTGTTCTGGTTCCACAAGGCCTGTGGCTGTCTCCTCTCTGCAGGCTGTGGCTCAGTAACACTGGGCTGAAGAAGCTGCGGTACCGGATTGTGGATTTCCACCCTGGTGTTCTGGAAGGGAAGGTACCAGTGGACCCCCAGAAGGCAGACACCTTAAAACCAGTGAGGATGGTGTTGAGTACTTCTTGCAGTTAGTAACAACATAACTTGATACTGGCTTTTGAACAGGACCAGAGATCAAAACTAAATGTGTTAGCAGAGAAGCAGCCTTCTATCAGCAAATCCCTGCCCTGCAGTAAGAAGAACTTTCTAGATAGGGAGAGATGGGTTTGCATGTCTAGTATCATTTTTTGCTGTTGGCCACAGTGAAACACAGCAGCTTGCATGGCAAGCATGACAGCACCTTGGAGATACTGGAGAGATGTCTGGAGAAAGAAGAAATTACAATATAGACCAGTTTCAATTGAAAAGTTTATCAATGCACAAAGTCCTGGGGAATGAGGAGTGCACAGAGCTTCTTTAAATAAACTTCTAGCATATTACTGCCTGATTTACTTCCTTGGTAGAAGTTGCTTTGGACATTAGTTGGCCCCAGCTGGAGTCCTGTGTCCAGAGCTGGGGCCCCAATACAAGAAAGATGTGGGACTGTTGGAGAGGGGTCAGAGGAGCCACAGGGATGCTCAGAGGGCTGGAGCAGCTGCCCTACGGAGAGAGGCTGAGGGAGCTGGGCTGGGTCAGCCTGGAGAAGAGAAGGCTGTGGGGGGACCTCACTGCAGCCTGCCAGTCCCTGAAGGGAGCAGAGGGACAGGAGGGGAATCAGCTTGTTAAAGGGTAGATAATGGCAGGACAAGGGGGATGGGTTAAAGCTAAAGGAGGGAAGGGTTAAATTGGATATTAGGGGGAAGTTCTTTCCAGAGAGAATGGTGAGGGGCTGGAACAGGCTGCCCAGAGAGGGGGTGGGTGCCCCATCCCTGGGGGTGTTCAAGGCCAGGTTGGATGGGGCCCTGGGCAACCTTGTGTAGCTCCAGGCCTGGAGGTTGGTGGCCCTGCCTGTGTCAGGGGGTTGGAGCTCTGTGACCCTTGGGGTCCCTTCCAACCCAGACCAGTCTATGATTCTATGATTAGTGCCACAGACAAGAGCCAGGAGTATCCCTTAGTTTTGTGTTTATTTGGACAATTTTTCATTTAATCCTTCCCTTCTCTTCTTGTTTTCACAGTTAACCTTTGCAAGATTCTACTTGCCCAGTTTGGTACCTCATGCAGAGAAGGTCATCTATGTGGATGATGATATTATAGTGCAAGGTAGGGGACCTTTTCTTAGCCTTTTGCCACTGGCCTCAAGCTGAGACCAGCAGGTGACAGTGACCAAACCCTTCTACTTCAAGGGAAGATGTAAAAACTTTCTGAGTATAAATGAGTTGATTAAACAGAATGGTTTATCTGCTGGAGCAACAGACTGGCTGAAGAAAAAGTCACTTAGTGCTTAATCAAGATCACTTCTCATTCTTCTGTGCTTCTTTCCACTTTCCAGATGACATTGTGGAACTTTACAACACCCCCCTGAAAGCTGGGCATGCAGCTGCCTTTTCAGAAGACTGTGACTCCACCACCAACAAAGTGGCTGTCCGTGGAGCAGGCAATCAGGTCGCTGTCCTTCAGTTGCAGATCCCAGGCCTGGGAACAGGCATTCCCTTTGTGTGTGCTTGCAGGCTGGCTTCCAGATGCAGCAAGCCTAAAGGTGGTACTGTCCATACCCAAACCCAGCGACTCACTTGTGCTAGAAAGGCTTGAAGGGTTTGACCTGGCCAGGCTGGAGAGCTGGGCAGGGAGAGACCAGATGGGCTTCAACAACAGCAAGGGGAGAGTCTGGCACCTGGGGAGGAATAGCTGCTGGAATCAGGACAGGCTGGGGGTGACCTGCTGGAGGGGAGCTCTGTGGAGAAGGACCTGGGGGTGCTGGGGGGTGACAGGGTGGCCATGAGCCAGCAGTGTGCCCTGGGGGCTGAGAGAGCCAGTGGGATCCTGGGGGGCATCAGGAGGAGTGTGGGCAGCAGGTCACAGGAGGGGATCCTCCCCCTCTGCTCTGCCCTGGTCAGGCCCCACCTGGAGTGTTGTGTCCAGTGCTGGGCTCCCTGGGGTAAAACAGCCAGGGATCTCCTGGAGAGAGTCCAGAGGAGGCTCAGGAGATGATGAAGGGCCTGGAGCATCTCCCCTGTGAGGAAAGGCTGGGTGAGCTGGGGCTGTTCAGCCTGGAGAGAAGAAGACTCAGGGGGGACCTGATTAATGTTTATCAATAGCTGAAGGATGGGATGCAGGGGGAAATGGGCAGCCCCTTCTCAGTGTCTGTGGGGACAGGACAAGGGGCAATGGCTGCAAGTTAGAGCAGAGGAAGAGCTTTTCCCCAGTGAGGGTGAGGGAGCCCTGGGACAGGCTGCCCAGGGGGTGTGGAGTCTCCATCTCTGGAGAGATTCCAGCCCCGTCTGGACGCCGCCCTGTGCAATATGAGCTGGGGAGCTGCTCTGGCAGGGGGTGGGACCCCAGGAGCTCTCCAGGGCCCTTCTAGCCCCTGTGAGTCTGTGAAATGATGCCTGTGGTTCTGTTTAGGCATGGGAAGAGAAAGGGATATTTGCTTTTACTGCTTCCAGTGAGCAAGCCTAGCTCAGAGTTGTGCAGTTGTTTCTTTGAACAGTAATTTGAGCAGGATTTAAGCTAACTTCCACCCTCTGTGTGTTCCCCTCCCAGTACAATTACATGGGGTTCCTAGATTATAAAAAGGACACCATCCGAAAGCTTGCCATGAAAGCCAACACCTGCTCTTTCAACCCAGGAGTTTTTGTTGCCAATCTGACAGAATGGAGGTTACAGAACATTACCCAGCAACTGGAGAAGTGGATGGCACTTAATGTGGTGTAAGTGCCCCCGTGCTGGGGAGGAGGGGGTGTCAGTGGGGCAGGGCTTGGCTTGTGACGGTGGCGTCCAACTGCTGAGGAGTTGGGTGTGTGCAAGTGAGAACACACTGATGTAGGGCTGCACAAGCATCCTTTCCCAGCTGCTTTTTGGGTTTTTTTTCTCCCAGAGAGGAACTCTACAGCAGGACTCTGGCTGGCAGCATCACAACACCTCCACTGCTCATTGTATTCTACAAGCGGCATTCCAGTATCGATCCCATGTGGAACGTCCGGCACCTCGGTACGTGTCAGCCAGGAGGCCACTGCTCCCCCAGCGTGGTCTCCAGGGCTGTAGCTGAATGCTAAGCCAGTGATCATAGAATCACAGAATGGCATGGGTTGGAAGAGACCCCAAGGATCACAGAGTTCCAACCCCCCTGCCACAGGCAGGGCCACCAACCTCCAGGCCTGGAGCTACACAAGGTTGCCCAGGGCCCCAGCCAACCTGGCCTTGAACACCCCCAGGGATGGGGCACCCACCCCCTCTCTGGGCAGCCTGTTCCAGCCCCTCACCACTCTCTCTGGAAAAAACTTCCCCCCAATATCTAATCTAAACCTTCCTTCCTTTAGTTTTAATCCATCCCCCTTGTCCTGCCATTATCTGCCCTTTTAAAAAGTTGAATCCCCTCCTGCTTATCAGCTCCCTTCAGGGACTGGCAGGCTGCAATGAGGTCCCCCCACAGCCTTCTCTTCTCCAGGCTGAACAAGCCCAGCTCCCTCAGCCTCTCTCTGTAGGGCAGCTGCTCCAGCCCTCTGAGCATCTCTGTGGCTCCTCTGACCCCTCTCCAACAGCCCCACATCTTTCTTGTATTGGGGCCCCAGCTCTGGACACAGGACTCCAGCTGGGGCCTCCCCAGGGCAGAGCAGAGAGGGACAATCCCCTCCCTGTCCCTGCTGCCACCCCTCTGCTGATGGAGCCCAGTGATGCCACAAATGGATCTTTTCTTCCCCTCTTCTGTACCTTGTTCTCTAATAAACCCTTCTTGGCAGGACCATCGTGGGGCTTGTGGGCCCGATCCTTCATGTTCTGTTATGAACTGCAAGGGGGATTGATCTTGAATTGACTCTACTCTCAAATTGCTCCTCATTTTCCTTTTTCCACATATATATTACATCTGAAGTGATCCTAGCTGTTTGTCCCAGGATAGTTGGGAGGAACAGACATTCACACCTGTTCTGCTCCTGCTGAAATGCCAGTGCTGCCAGAGCTTTCTTAGGTTATTGTTCTTTCCAGTGAACAATATGTAGGCTGCTGAATACATCTGGGTGTTGAGGGGGTTTTAAAGAACTTGGGAGGTAAGTACACTGAAATAGATACTGAGACAGATCAAAGTGGCACCTGGTTGGAGCTGATGACATGTTTCCCTTTGCTCATTTTCTGCCCTGTGTATCACCTCCCTTCTCCTTTGCTAAAATCCTTTGTTTTGAAGAGAACATCCAGCATGTTGGTGGTTCTGCTGGGTCTTTATTTCAGGCTCTAATGCTGCTTTTTTCAATCAAAGGTTCCAGTGCTGGAAAAAGGTACTCTCCTCAGTTTGTGAAAGCTGCCAAGCTGCTCCACTGGAATGGACATTTCAAACCCTGGGGAAGAACAGCTTCATATGCTGAAGTCTGGGAGAAGTGGTATGTCCCTGACCCCACAGGCAAGTTCAGCCTCATCCGCAGACACTCAGAAGCCTATGAAGCAAAGTAGAGTCCCTTTTCCTAACTGGTGGCATTCTCTCAGGAAACTTCTGGAGCCAAGCAGGACAGTTCCTTAGCCAGGGTGTGCTAGAGAGCAGGCTTGCCCTCTGGAGCACCAGGTGAAGTGCTTGTTCAGGTGTGGTTCTGGAAGGCACATCACCTGTGTGAGGGAAGGTGCTGCTCCAGCAGTGCTACAGAAAGCCAGGGAGGGTCTCACAAAGGACTGGCACTTGGGTTAGTTCATTTCTGTTGTGTGTTCTGCTCTTTCCTACAAGTCTTCTGGAGGAGGATCATTCTGTCAGCTGCAGGAAGAAATGGTCTCTAGGAACAAGATCCAGCCTCAGCTGGTGCTTGCACCACGTGGGTCTTGCCCAGCCCTGTACTGTAATGAAGAGCTGCTTGGGTTTTGTTCTGGCTTTTGTTTTGCTATCCTGGGAAATAATTTCAGCAGCAACCCTTTCTTGTCTGAAACCTCCTCCCAGATGTTTCTCTCTTGCAGAATTCTGCAAAATTGCAATTTTTTGGCAAGACTTTTTCCCCCTGAGTTTTATTTCACTATGCAAACCAGCTTTAACTGCCAGGGAACACTGAAACAGTGTTTGTGAAGTGGTGGAGAAAACTGTTCAAAAATAAAAGCTAATTTTAACAGTGACTTAAACCTCAGTTTGATTCCAGGCTTGATCTGCTGAGGTGTGCTTCCTTTCTACTTCCATACAACAGCAAGTGATTGAAACAGGTCAGTTGATGGGATGTGTGTGAAGGCAATCTCATTGTGGGGTGAAATGTTTCTTTTGGGGACCAGGCTGTATTAACTGCAGATCAATTTCCTTGTTACCAAGTTCCTCATCATTCTCTCAAGTGAGCATGGCTCTGCTGCAGCAGCTTTTCCTGCTGTAGCAGCTTCTCCTGCTGTGCCTTTCCTGGGCTGGGATCAAGATTCATGTGCCCCTAAGTTGTCTTTGTTATTCAGTAGTCCTGCATGTGGACAGTCCTCAGCCTGAGGTATTTAGCCTCCTCCTTGAGTGCATCCTTTTAGTACCACTGTCACTTAAAGGGCCTTCCACTTGTGTGCCTCAGTGCTCTCTCTGCCTCTAGTTCTGGTCCTGTCATGGTTTGTTACCTGGGGCTTCATCTTTTTTGTGTCCTTGAAGTGGTTTGGAGTAATGAAATGAGCCCAGGTGGCCTCAACTGACAGCACCCTAATTCTGATGGCCTGAGTGTGTTTTAGCAGGCTTAAATGCACTTGGTACCCTTTCAAGCTGCAAAGGGCTGCAGCTCACCAGACATGTAGGGAAAACAGCCACTACAGGGCTGAGTGCTGTGTTCTTTAATAGGAGGAAAAGGGGTGCAGAGGAAGGTGCCTGGTGATAGTGTGTATTCTAAAGGCTGAGTTTACTGAGCAGCTGCAGGACCTCTCAGTAATTCCTTTGTTACCCCACAGAACAGGGCCACCTTTGCTGTACAATGACCAGCTGCTGCCAAGTGTAACAGCCATCAGGAAACACAGCTTTTGTTTGAGAGCACCATTACTAACCACGAGCTTGGTCCCCAGTGAAGTCAGTACTAGTCCCATAGTCTGTCCCCTTCCCCAGTGAGGCTCAGGTGAAACACCTTCTGTCCAGCTGCAGTGAGGAGCATTCTGTAGCCAACCTTTACACACTAAAGTTCCACAAGTTTTGCAAAGGTCTCATGAAAACTTACTGTCTCTGCAAGCCTCTAGGAAAACCAAGTGTGTTTTATGAAGGGAGGACAGAAACTTGCCCTGAAATGTGTTTGAACATGACCAGAATGAAACATTTTCTGTTATTTTTCAAAGGAAAAGACAAAGGGTTTGTCCTTCTGAAACAGCTTTATATGAGGCAGAGTGAACAGTGTCTCAGTCAACTAGGACATTGTTTTAAATAGGCTTTTTTAACATAGGAAATCAGAGTTCAGGAGTTAAAGCTGAGTGCAGGCAGATTCCCAGGCTGGTGTGAAGTCTGGAATGATCCAAGGTGAGGCAGGGCTGTTTGTGCAGCAGCTCTGGCCAACTTCTGCTGCCACCCAAGTCCTGGTGACTCTTCTGAAAGCCAGCAATGAGCCTCTGCACTGTTGTCTTCAGACACAGTTCCCTACACATAGTCTGTATTAAAATCATAGGCATCATCTTCCTCTGCTGTCTTGTCCAAGCTGAATGACAGTGAGGTGGAAGGTTCACCTTCTGAGAGAAGAAAACCAGGTGTTACTGCAACCAGGGCAAGAGTCAGAGCACTCCAGCCCACCTCTGCACCAGGGGCTTCAGTACAGACCTGTGACCTGCTCCTGGGGCTGCTGCTGTCCAGGCTTTGCTCTCCTGGTGAGCTGAGCTTTGCTTTCCTGCAAGTCAGAGAGGCAGACACGTGTTTATTCAGACATCACCAGTGAAGTCTCCCAAGCAAACAAAACCTGACAAAGCCTGGTGATGGTGTGAGTAGCCCTGTGCAGAGGTGGTCAGGAACACACTGCCTTACAACAATTTTGTTTCCTTAATTAAGCAAAAATCCCAAGCCTTATCTCCAGGAAGAAGACTTTTTGATTACTCCCCGTGGCTCCAGAGTGCCAACACAGTCTGCTTACAGCAAGGTACTGACTGGGTACTTGGTGTTGGGATCCAAACCCACAGAAGAAACCTAATGAAACCCTGAGTTACCTCCTTGACATCCCTTTCTTCTTCTAAATCATCTTGATCATCATCACTCTCTGTGAAATCCTCTTCTTCCCCCTCCTTGCTTGTTCCCCTGTGTTCCCACTCTGATGCCTCCTCTGTCACCTTGTTTTCCTCTACTGTCCCATTTGCCATACCAGCTGACTGGAAAATGATGCTGCTTGCTGGACTGGGGTACTTTAAACCTGGGGAGAAAAAACATAGGAAGTGTCTGGTGAGTTGCTGTTAGCACCAGAGGCAGTGCCTGCTCCCTGGGAGGGCAGCAGGCTGGGGTCAGGGCCCAGGGGGAGCCCTGCCCCCTCCCTTCCCCGAGGCAGCACTCCCACCTCTGCTGGGCTCGGACCAGCTGAGGCTGCTGGGATGTCAGTACAGGCTGGTTTGGGGGAGTGTGTTCTGCTGGCCTTGGCACCTGTGCTTAACTGTTCTGCAGTGTTCTTCTCCCATTTCCTAGTGAGGGGGGTTAGGTCACATAAGGAATCCCTCTCTGCTCTGCCCTGTGAGGCCCCAGCTGGAGTCCTGTGTCCAGAGCTGGGCCCCAATACAAGAGAGATGTGGGGCTGTTGGAGAGGGGTCAGAGGAGCCACAAAGATGCTCAGAGGGCTGGAGCAGATCCCCTATGGAGAGAGGCTGAGGGAGCTGGGCTGGGTCAGCCTGGAGAAGAGAAGGCTGTGGGGGGACCTCACTGCAGCCTGCCAGTCCCTGAAGGGAGCAGAGGGACAGGAGGGGAATCAGCTTGTTCAAAGGGGAGACAATGGCAGGACAAGGGGGATGGATTAAAGCTGAAGGAGGGAAGGTTTAAATTGGATATTAGGGGGAAGTTCTTTGCAGAGAGAGTGGTGAGGGGCTGGAACAGGCTGCCCAGAGAGGGGGTGGGTGCCCCATCCCGGGGGNCTGTGACCCTTGGGGTCCCTTCCAACCCAGACCAGGCTGGGATTCTATGATAAGCAAAACCTAAGAACTAGTGGGGTAGTTTGCATCAAGGCAGCACACAGATGAGCTGCTCTGTTGCATCACCATCCAGTTAGAAGGTCCATGTTCACTGCATGTTGGCAAAGCCAACCTCCTTTCAAAACCTCCCCCTAGAGCTGCTACTACCACCCTTAATCATGGCAGCAGTGCCTCACAGCAACAGTCCTACCTTGAATGGTGGTGGTGTTTTCTTCTTCTAGGTTCTTTAAATTAAAGGGCTCGTGCATTTCAGCTATTTTGGCTTCTGTAAGATAGGGTGGGGGCCTCTGGCATTCTGGAGGCTGTGAGTGATAGCTTATTGTAGCTCTGAGAAAAAAAAATCAGCATTAAGAACCCCAAATGTAACAGTTAAATCACTGTGTTTAAAACTAAACTCCAGAGAACAAGGCTTTAAACTCCTCAACCTAAGTACTCATTTTCTGGTTAGCTATTTAACTTTGACTCAAGTTGTCAGTAACAGGGTGCAGTGGCTGCTCTATGCCTGTGCCAGCACAAGTCATCTGCCTGTACAATCCTGAGCCACAGAAGCAGCCGAATCACCTGAGCAAGGGAAACAGTCTCACTCACTTCCTGATGGAGTTACATTTACTCCTAGTCAGATTATAGAAACTGCTATACATTCCTCAAAAAAGCTTGCCCTGTCCTCTCCTGGCTGTAGGACAGGACTACGCTGCCTCAGGATGCAAGAGGAAGGCAGATGTGGAGCAGAGGTCGGCAAACTGGTGGTGGGGCAGCACGCAGCGTGCCTTGGCACTCCTCCCATGACCCAGCCCATCCAGCTCACTCTGCCACAGCACAGCCTGTGTGCAGGGGGAACCAGCCTCTCCTCCCTAAGCACTTCTTAGGAGTGAGAGTTTGGGCTCTGCTGCATTAACAGGGTGGAAGAGGTGAGCAGCACAAAGCAGAATTCACAAGGTACGTACCCTGTCCAGTCACACAGCAGTAGTTTAGCTGCACCCTCCACGTCAGGAACACCTCCCTTCCTCAACAGACCCCTTTTCTGAGCCAGCAGAGTCAGGAACTCCTCAGTGCTCTCAAACCCTGGGATGCTGTAGCGCATCGTTACCTGGTGCAAGAGAAAAGGGTGCATGCAGAAGGAGTTCTGTTCTCTCAGCTCCAGGGATATTAAACACAGGCAAATGAAAGGGGGTTCCAATGGGGGTCAACAGGTATGCAAAGAGCTGGTTTTCTCTGCCATGTGGGAGTAAACATGACAAAGCAAAATGGCTCCTACATGGACAAAGTGCTCTGCCAGTCACCCCTCCCAGTGGGTGCAGAGACAGGACACTGGCTTGTGGAAAAAAGCTGTCACACAGAACTGAATGGGAACTAGGCTAATCCCTTGAAACTAGAGTGAAATCAGAGTTGGATCTGAAGTCTTCAAAGGAATAATAAGAAGCAGTCAGAGTATCTTCATTTTTCACTCTGTGATGGTATCATGAGGGGGTTTTTTTGAATCAGAAGTTACTGGGTATACAGTTTGGCTGACTGGCTCCTGGTGTGCTGCTTCTGCCTTTGGTTTATCAGGAAAGGTCACATTCAGCACTGGACACACCAGGCAGTCTGGCACCCTGCATGGCACGGGGAGAGCAGCACAACAGCTGCCAGAACCAGCTGCAGGGAAGCATCCCACCAGTGCTGGGTACTGGCCTAAGAAACCCAGAGAGAAGTGGGGAAGATGGAGCTCACCTGCTGTTTATTGCAGTGGTTTAGAATGGCATCTGCTCCTTCAAGCACACGTGCTGAACCCAGCTCTTCACTGTCCATGATGCTTCTCAAGGCCAAAGCCAGGGCACCATTGGAGGGATCTGTGACTATACTTGGGCTGTCCAGCAGCTTTGTCTGTTTATCAATGTGCACCATCTGCATGGACCTGTTCAGGGAGAAATGTCAGTGAAGATCCACCAGCCTGCACAGGGCTGGTGGTGGGGAGGGCTGCCAGACACAAAGCTCAGCTCAGACTGAAAGCCCTTGGTGTGGGTCAGGCTCAGTGCCTGTTGGTCACAGGCTCTGCATCACACAGGTGTTTGCAAGGACAAAGTGAGGAAGTTTATACACTGCATTCCCTTCCTGCAGCCTGTATCCCACACATCACTCAGGTTTCACCCTGGTAAATTGAAATGTGCATTTAAAACTGTGCCCCTAATGACTGGAGACTGTACACAAAAATGAACACAATCAGGCCACAACAACAGACAGGGACATGAACAGCTTCTGTTGGGCTCAGCTTACTTGGTAACACCTCTTGTCAGGCCAACGTTGCACGCACGAGCTCCCTTAAGGCTGTTGATGATGCTGCTCTTCCCCACGTTGGGGAAACCTGGGGGAAGCCACAGGAAGCCTTGTCAGCAGAATAACAACCCTCAGCCCAGGTGAGACAGATCAGACCTGCTTCTTCCAGGGAAGTACACCCCAGTGTGAGATCAGAGTTGGATCTGAAGTCTTCACTACACAAGTAAGACAAAGTTTGTATCCTCATTTCTCACACTGCCAGTCAAGCTGGGGGCTGTAATGCCACAGTCATTCATGCAGGGTGGGGGAAGGCAGAGCAGGCTTCTTGCTGCCCTAAGCTGGTCAGTCAGCCAAGGCCTCACACAACCTGCCTTCCACAGACCACAAATGCTCTGTGCAGGTAAGTGCAGCACTGCTGGCTGCAAACTGAAGCAGCATTCCACTGCAACAGCACTGAGAGGAAGGACAATGACTAAGAAGCCTATCAGCAAGTCACATGTTACCCAAATCCTAACACCAAAGCTTTATGGTATGGAAAAGGAAACTCCTCTGGTCTCTCCAAACACTCACCTACTACCCCAACCTGAATGGCTTTGTTTTGAGCCTTGCCATACTCCTGAAGAAGCTTCAGAAGGCATTTGCTTCCAAGACATGCAGTGGTTCTTGACAGATCGACCCGGGCACGTCTCTTGGTGAGCTGTTCAGGCTGCAGGGTTCAAAGCACAGAAACCCCAGGGTCAGGAGTGTAAATGTGTATCCTTACATCTACTGTACTGTCTGTAACTCCTGTCCTCTGGTAGGTGATGTCACTGTGGTGCTCTGTACAGGAGGAGCAGTCAGTCAAGTGACTGATGGTAGCCATCAAGTCCTGAGCTGTGAAGGAGCTGATGTGGTGTGCACCCATGAATCACCATGGAGGTTCCCATGGCAGAACTGTGAAACCTGCAAATTCACCCAAGAAACTTGGACTCTTCTGCAGAACTTCAAGGAGTGCTCTCTGTGCTGCAGCCTCTGCACCACTCTGCAGGTGGGTCCATGTCCCTGTGCTGCTGGCAGGGTGGGAGGCCTGAAGCATTCTGTATTAATACAGCTCAACACGAGCATCTTTGGAGAGCTGGGAGTGGGCTGCAGGGAGCTGAGAGCTGAACCCTTCCTATGCTTCACACCATCATGTCAGGTGCTGCCTGTAGTGATGGCTGCAGTCAGGATGAATGCATAGCCTGTACAGCCTGCACCAGTGCAGATGGAACTGGTGTGACTATCCTGTGTAGAACAGGAACCAGTCTGCATCTTCCCCCCCTCACTGTCCTTCCTCCCATGAGGGACAGGTTTGCCTTTGCTCTAGTCCAGCATCCTGGGCATAAGCAGCACCATGTGTCCCAACAGCCCCTGTACTGCAAAGCTTAGGCACAACACAGGGGCACACCCACCAGGCACAGCAGCCTGACTGACCAGGGGGAAAGGAGTTTTAGGGAACACAGAATCCCAGGGGCTGGCAGGGCCCTGCAGAGCTCCTGGGGTCCCACCCCCTGCCAAAGCAGCTCCCCAGCTCATATTGCACAGGGCAGCGTCCAGACGGGGCTGGAATCTCTCCAGAGATGGAGACTCCACACGCCCTGGGCAGCCTGTCCCAGGGCTCCCTCACCCTCACTGGGGAAAAGCTCTTCCTCTGCTCTAACTTGCAGCCATTGCCCCTTGGCCTGTCCCCACAGACACTGAGAAGGGGCTGCCCATTTCCCCCTGCATCCCATCCTTAAGCTATTGATTAACATTAATAAGGGCCCCCCTGAGTCTTCTCTCCAGGCTGAACAGCCCCAGCTCACCCAGCCTTTCCTCACAGGGGAGATGCTCCAGGCCCTTCATCATCTCCTGAGCCTCCTCTGGGCTCTCTCCAGGAGATCCCTGTCTGTTTGATCCCAGGGAGCCCAGCACTGGACACAACACTCCAGGTGGGGCCTGACCCGGGCAGAGCAGAGGGGGAGGATCCCCTCCTGTGACCTGCTGGCTCTTGCTGCCCCCCAGGCCCCCCAGTCTCTCTCAGCCCCTGGGCACACTGCTGGCTCATGGCCACCCTGTCATCAACAAGAAAAAAGAAAATAAGGACTGCTTCAGGAGTTTGCCTGCCAGCCTTGCAGAGGGGCCATGCTCATCTCCTCTGTATCATTCCAGCTTCAGAACAGGTGCTGCTGGGGTGAGCACAGCACAGTGCCTGTGCCTCAGGCTGGCTGAGCAGCTCTGCCTGCCTGCTGGGGCCCGGGGCGGGCTGGGGGCTCTCACCATCCTCTTGTCCTTCACCAGCGTTGCTGATTTGAAAGCAACTGTTGGAAGCTCCTTCCTCAAGTAACTCAACCACTTCTCCAAGTTCTCCTTTGGCACCAGATCTGGAAGAGAAGTGCAGAGCCCTTTCAGTGCTGTGCCTGTCACCTGTCACCCTGTGGGAGAGGCTGCTGCAGGACCAGGGGCCAGGCTGTGTTCTGGCTAAAGGCTGCAGCAGCTCAGCTCCCCCAGCACACCCAGCACAGCAAGTTTTACTCTTTCTTTCCTGCCTCAAGCAGAACATACCAGAGGTACAGCTTTGGCCCCTGAATGGGGTTTTTAATGCTGGGGTCTTGCTAGAAGGCTTTGTAGGTATGTTCTGTGCAGGATTCCTGCCCCAGCCCAGCAAAGGTTACTTTAAAAGAAGGTTCCCTTTGCTTTTAGTATTTTCTCCTTTCCTTTTGCTGCTGGTGACTCAGTAATTTCAGCCTTTTTACCTGTTTTCACCTACTTCTGTGTGGATTCTTTCATACAGCAACAAACAGAGAAAATACCTCCAGAAGCCAAATTTCAAATGCAGCTACTGCAGTGATGTGCTGACCCCTAACTCCCTTCTGAGCACTGGGACCCCTGCCTCCTCACCTACATCCAGAAAACTGTTCCACACTGCTAAGATCTTTACCTTCTGCCAACCTTGAGCCCCTGGCCAATGCCCTCAGGCCTCACTGCAGAGGGGCTGCTGTGCATTGACCTGCCTCTGCTGTTTTCTTAGCACACCAGGCTACAAAGTGGAGGCAAGGTGATCCCTTTGGTGGGGCAGCGAGCTCAGAGTTGGATCTTCTGTCTTCAACAGAATCTCAGGTTCCTTTAAGATCTTCTTCATGGCTCACCTGCCACAGCACCACACAGCCACCCAGGCACATGTCAAGAAAACCTCTGCTTCTTACCAATTTTGTTCAGAACCAACAGCAGCTTCTTGTCTCCCCCAGAGCCAGTGACAGCCTGTTCCAGCTGAGGGCAGCGGCAGCCCATCGGGTCTCTTGCATCCAGCACCTCCAGCACCACATCTGAGGCCTCAATCACCTGGGTGAGAAAAAAAGGGACCCAAAAAGACTCTCACACAGCTGTGGCAGACTGTCTGACAGCTCTGGCATTGCTGTGGCTTACAACCATTGCTGCTGGGATGACTGGTGAGGTTTCAGATCATGGAATCCCAGCCTGGTCTGGGCTGGAAGGGACCCCAAGGATCACAGAGCTCCAACCCCCCTGCCACAGGCAGGGACACCAACCTCCAGGCCTGGAGCTACACAAGGTTGCCCAGGGCCCCATCCAACCTGGCCTTGAACCCCCCCAGGGATGGGGCACCCACCCCCTCTCTGGGCAGCCTGTTCCAGCCCCTCACCACTCTCTCTGGAAAAAACTTCCCCCTGATATCTAATCTAAACCTTCCTTCCTTAACACCCCAACAGATGACTGCTCTTGTCTGAGGTTGTTTCTCCTCACTACAGGGCAGTAAGCTGGAGCAATGTGGACCTTTTTCCTTTGAAGGTAAGAAATCCTTAGGTGCTACTGGAGCTTTTTCATCACTCTGTACATACTGACACTGGCTCTAAAAGGCTCATGCCTCAGTGAGACAAGACTGAAACCCCCAGTTCTGGGCATAAAATCCCTTACTTTGGTGTGGGAAGTTTACCACAAGGAACCCTCATGGGCTCTGGCAGCTGCACAGGAATGGAAAAAGGAAAATAACAAGTGGTGTCATTGCTGACTGTCATGAAATGATGCAAAAATAGCCAAGCTCACCTTCCTGAGCTCTCTGCAGAAGGATTTCTTTGAATTTTTATCCAGCAATTTCTTAGTCTTTGCTTTAGATTTGCCAGCTGATTCCTGGATGCAAATAAAAATGAGAAGGAATGGTTTCACTCAGAATTACCCTTGTGGGCAACACCAGCATGGAAACGTGACATTCAACATACAGCTTAAGATGTAGTTTCAGGATGACTTTTACTGCTGCTGCAGGCTTCAAAGAGTCCTAAACACCTACCTTTCCCCCTGCTTCTTCCTGGATTGTGGCTGCATTCTTTTTAGCCTCTAGCTTCCTCTTCTTTTCATGTTCTTTCTGCCTGTTGAGCTTCTGCTTTTGT
Organism: Zapornia atra; assembly: GCA_013400835.1. Lineage (NCBI taxonomy): Eukaryota > Metazoa > Chordata > Aves > Gruiformes > Rallidae > Zapornia > Zapornia atra. The sequence goes on along the minus strand of VZTU01025294.1, from coordinate 74,632 downwards.
TTTAGTTCTTCAAGCTGACAGCAAAGAAAACCAAAGTACATCTGAAGGTGGTAAGGAAAACTGCTCTTCCACCCCATCTACTTATTTCTGACCAAAGCTCCCAGGACAGCTTAGGTAGAAGCCAGGGCTGTTCAAGTGACACAGGGGAACTTTTTTTTGCACCCTGCTGTTGCCTTCAACTGCCTCAGCCCCAGAGGCAGCACCTCCATCAGCTAGCCCCCAGAATGGCAGCTGTCCAGCATCCCCATTGCACCCAGTAAAGGTGCTGCTCTCCTGCTGCATCACAGAATCCCAGGGGCTGGAAGGGCCCTGGAGAGCTCCTGGGGTCCCACCCCCTGCCAGAGCAGCTCCCCAGCTCATATTGCACAGGGTGGCGTCCAGACAGGGCTGGAATCTCTCCAGAGATGGAGACTCCACACCCCCTGGGCAGCCTGTCCCAGGGCTCCCTCACCCTCACTGGGGAAAAGTTCTTCCTCTGCTCTAACTTGCAGCCATTGCCCCTTGTCCTGTCCCCACAGACACTGAGAAGGGGCTGGCCAATTCCCCTTGCATCCCATGCCTAAGATATTTATAAACACTAATCAGGTCCCCCCTAAGTCTTCTTCTCTCCAGGCTGAACAGTCCCAGCTCACTCAGCCTTTCCTCATAGGGGAGATGTTCCAGACCCCTAATCAACTTTGTCGCCCTTCTCTGGACTCTCTCCAGAAGGTCCCTGTCTTTTTTATCCCAGGGAGCCCAGCACTGGACACAGTACTCCAGGTGGGGCCTGACCAATGCAGAGTAGAGGGGAAGCATCACTCTGTGCTGCTTTATTTTCTGTGTGATCCAGCTCCCAGCACTCTGCCAGGCCTGCACATCCGGGCGTGCAGATGGAAGCTCCCTGCAGTAGGGCTGCCCTCAGCTCTGCCCTCTTTGCCCCAGGCTGTACTTTACCCTCTGCTTCCTCTGCTCTGCTTCCCGCAGCAGCTCCTCCCTGAAGGGTGCAGCGCTGGGGACTCCGGGGTCCTTCCTGGGCTTCCTGTGCCCCCGTTTCTTGGCCTCCTTCCTGACCTTCCGGTGGTGTTCTCTGATCTGGAGACAGGAGCAGCGCAGTTGGCTTCAGACCGAGGGAAATAAACCACCGCAAAGGCAAGGGGAAGGGGCTGACCCCTCCAGCTCCGCAGCAGCAGCTGGCCACTCCCGGCTGCCTCCTCGCGAGGCCTGGACACGGGGCCCGAAGCAGCGCGCAGAGGCCGCGCTCTGCTCTGCTCGGCCCCCCCGGCGCCAGGAGAGCCCAGGCCCCGCTGCAGCCCGGGCCC